>JAQZBX010062837.1:0-16804 GCA_029593785.1 Cabassous unicinctus
AAAGCACTTTTGTATGAATACTGCTTTTTCTCTGGAAATGTAAATTTTCTATATGGTAACTCTATTAACAACTATATGATAAATCTATTAACAACTAGCAAAACCAGTAGTATCATGTAAATATAATACAATAAAAGACTAACTCAAAAAGTTATATAAAGATTTTTAAAATCATATTTTTAGAGTTGAACAATGACAAGCTATTTAAAAATGGATGTTAATTTACATGAGCAATTTCTAGAATGTTATAAAGGTGCATTGGGATAAATTAAGAAAGATTCGTTAAATAGAAGCATAGTGCTACAAGTTAGAGGAGCTAAATTTAAAAGATGATCATACTTCCAAGAGAGACATCCTAGTAAAATAGGAAAATACAAATGGGGAATCCCAAAACCAGAATTTTTATCTTTCTTCTCTACTTACCAATTACATAATCTTGGGAAAATCACATTGAGCTTCAATTTCACCATGTGTAAACCTGAAATATTCTTCAAAGAATTATTGTTAGGTCATGTGTGTGAAATGACATCTAAAGGAATGCCAATGGGAGGCATTAGTATGCAGATTTATTACAGTTCCTTTTAACATTCCAATTGGAATATTTATGCAATTTGATAGAATTTGATAAATTGCATTTAGAAAGATAAGCAAAGGCACATATTATTATTAACTTAGGAAAAGAACAAGGGGATCTTGGCCCTTCTAATCCTTCAAGTATGCTATTCATGCTGAACAGCAAGTTTAAGAGTAATAAAACAATGAAGAAATATATAATAACTGCTAGTGGAAAAACCTGCTGAATATCACTGTGGAAAAAGAAATTAAATCCACTCTACATATTGTACACAATTTGTTCCAGCAGGGTAAAAATGTTAAATATAAAAATTAAAAAGACCAGACAAAGGAAATTTGATGGTAATTTAAAAGCATTATATACAAGATATAAAAGATCAGCGAAAGAAAAAATGTATCCTCAACAGAAAGACAGGAAGAAATGGATAAAGTCCTTAATATTTTTGAAAAGGTTTTCTACACTTTATGAGACATATTTATGAAAGGATATAGTACAGATGAGAAGAAGCACATTAAAATCAGTTGTTAGGTGGTTTTGGGAGCATAGCATCAGTAGGCAGACAGAGCTAAGCTCTGTCACAAAAATAATGGAGAAAGGGCAAAAGCTGTCTGAGGGACCTGCTTTGGGGGCCAGCAGGCCAGGACAGTGCCATACCACTCCCAGGAGGATGAGAGAAAGAGAGACAAGAAGCCAAAACAACAAATATGAGTTACCAATCCCCTGCAGTGGCCAGGAAGGATTCATCTCCCCCATTCCCAAGATACTAAGCTGGGATAAAACCCCTGGCACACTGCAGCCAATTGGGAGGGGAAGAGACATTTTCCTCCCTGTCAACTGTTACAAGGGAAAAGAGAGGGTGTGTCAGGGGGTCTCTTCAGTGAATTCTGCCCACTTTGAATCTCAACTCTGGCCAGACCAAAACATAGGAAACTGGAGATTTAAAGAAGCACCTCCATGGAAAGGTGTACTGATGAGTGCCATCTGCTGGCTGGCCTGGAAATTGCATGGAGTAAAAATGCTTTTAGAACTCTCTTAACCCAAACTCCTGGGAGAAACTTTGTGGCTCATTAGTAAGTCACTGGTCCAACTTTGATAACTTAAGCTGGGCAATTCTAAAGACATTGAATGAAATATCAAAGAAGAACTGTAAAGAAAAAATGAATAGACAAGATGGGGAAATTGGCCATCAGGGTAAATTAACCAACATATTCTTGTGCTTAGACATCAGCAAAAAATTATGAGCCCAAGTAGAAAACAAGAGGAAATAGCCCAGGCAAAGGAACAAGCAAAATATCCTGAAGAGATGCAAGATTTAAGACAATTAACCAATGATAATCACAAAAATCTCCTGAATCAACTCAAAGAATTTAAATAAACTGTGACTAAAGACATAAAGAATATTAAGAAGATACTTTGTGTGCATAAAGAACACTCTGAAAGCCTTCGAAGAAAAGTAAACTGACCATATGGGAATTAAACACAATTGATGAGATTAAAAATGCATTACAGGCACCTAAAGGCAGATTCAAATTACCCAAACACAGAATTAGTGATTTCCAAGACAGAACATCCGAACTGGAAAAGACAGGAGACCAGAAAGAGAAGAGAATGTAAAAAATGGAGCAGCATCTCAGCGAATAGATGACAATGCAAAATGCACAAACATGTATATGATCAGTGTGCCCAAATGAGAAGAGAGTGGAAAGGGAACAGAAATAATGTTTGGGGGAATAATGAATGAAAACTTTCCAACCCTTATGAAAGACATAAATATCAATATCCAAGAAAGACAATTCACCCTGACAGAATTTATCTGAATAGGCCTTCTCTGAGACACCTACTATTCAGAATGACAATTACCAGAGATAAAGAGAGGATTCTGAAAATAGTGAGGGAAAAGTAAAGCATCCCATGAAAGGGAAACTCGATAAGACTAAGTGCCACTCTCTCATCAGAAACCATGAAAGCAAGAAGAAAGTGGAATGATGCATTTCAGTTACTGAAAGAGAAGAATTGCCAGCCAAAAATTTTGTATCTGGCAAATATGAATGATACTCTAGACTAGACTTACTGCTATTCTACTGTAAACTTATTGTTAATTTTGGAAATGGAAGAACTTGTATCATTAATATGGAGGCAGTAGCCATTAAAGATTCTGAGAAGAGGGAGAGGAAAAAATAGGTGTAACATGGGGGGGCATTTTCAGGACATTGGAATTGTCCTGAATGACGTTGCAACAATGGATACAGGCCATTATATATCTTGTCATAACTTACAAAATTGTGTAGGACAGAATGTAAATATAATGTAAACTATAATCTATGCTTAGTGGCAATGCTCCAATATGTGTTCAATTGTAACAAGTGTACCACACTAATGAAGGATGTTGTTAGTGTGGGAAAGTGTGGGAAGGGCAGGGAGTGGAGCATACAGAAGTCCCTTAGAATTTTTATGTAACATTTATGTAATCTAAATTATCTATAAAAATAAGAAAGTATTAAAAAATGAATGTGAGTTCAAAATCTTCACAGACAAACAAAAACTGTTGAATTTGTTACCAAAAGATCAGAAGTACACAGGATACTAAAGGGAATGCTGCAGCAAAAGTGAATAAACAAGGACAAAAGACTTGGAGAAGAGTATAAAAATGAAAACTATTAAGAAGGGTAAATTATAAGGTAAAAAGACAGACAATACTAAGATGTGACAACAGAAAACCAAAGAGCAAAATGAAGTAAGTAATGCCATTATGATATTAACATTGAATGTTAATGGCTTGGGCACCTCAATCAAAAGACATAGGCTGATAGCATGGATAAAAAATATGAGCCCATCTATATGTTGTGTACAAGAGACTCACATCAGACATAATGACACAACAAAGTTCTGTTCATCAATTATAACAAATATACCACACTAATGAAGGATGTTGGTAATGTGGGAAACTGTGTGAGGGATAGGGAATGGGAAATTTGGGAATCCCCCATATTTTTAATGTAACATTTATATGATCTAAATATATTTTTCAAAAATTAAAAAGTATATTATACAAAAAGTGAAAAAGATATTCCATGCAAATAGGAACAAAAAAGAGCTGAAGTAGCAATACTAATATTAGACAAAATAGATTTTAAATATAAAACGGTTATAAGGGATAAAGGTCTTTATATTTTAATAAAAGGTGAGATTCCCCAAGAAGAAATAGCTATACTAAATATTTATATGCCTAAGCTTGGTGCGCCAAGATACATGAGGCACACACTGGCAAAACTGAAGGGAGAAATAAATGTGTCCACAATAATTCATTGGAGACTCCAGTACAACACCCTCAGTATTGGATAGAAAATCTGGTCAGATGATCAATAAAGAAACAGAAAGCTTGAATAATAGGATAAATGAAGTTGATCTAAGATATATCTATAGAGCATTACACTGCAAAACAGCAGGATATACATTCTTTTCAAGTGCTCATGGATCCTTCTCCAAGATAGACCATTTGTTGAGTCAAAAGACAAGACAATAAGTTTTAAAAGATTGAAATTATACAGAAAACTTTCTCTGATCATAACAGAATGAAGCGAGAAATCAATAATGGAGGAAAAAAGGAAAATACATAAATATATGGAGATTAAACAACACAATCTTAAATAATCAGTGGATCAAAGAA
Source organism: Cabassous unicinctus (assembly GCA_029593785.1). Lineage (NCBI taxonomy): Eukaryota > Metazoa > Chordata > Mammalia > Cingulata > Chlamyphoridae > Cabassous > Cabassous unicinctus. The sequence continues at coordinate 4,242 of JAQZBX010062837.1, forward strand.
GAAATTGCAAGAGAATTCACCAAATATCTTAAGGGAATGAGAATGAGAACACAATTGATCAAAACCTATGGGACACCACAAATGCAGTGCTGAGAGGGAAATTTATAACCCCCAATGCTTACATTAAAAAAGAAGAAAGATCTAAAATTGAAGACATAACTTCACACCTGTAGGAACTAGGAAAAGATCAGAAAGGTAATAATAAATCAAGCTAAAGGAAACAAATAATTAAGATCAGAGTAGAAATAAATGAAATCAAGAACAAAAAATAATCAATAAAATAAAATTTGCTTCTTTGAGAAGATCAACAAAATAAAATACTCTTAGCTAGACTAAAAAAGAAAAAAGAGAGAGGATGCAAATAAAATCATAAATGACAAGGAGTACATTACCACTGACCATGCATAAATAATAGAGATCATAAGAGGATATTATGAAAAGTTGTATGCCAAAACTAGACAATGTAGATGAGATGCACAAACTTCTAGAAACACATGAACCAACTACATTGAAGCTATAAGCAATAGAAGACTTCAACAAACGAATCACAAGAGAAAAGATTGAAACAGTCATCAAAAACCTCCAAAAGATAAAAAGCCAGGGACTAGAAGGCTTCACAGGTGAAATCTACCAGTCATTCAAAGATGATCTAATACCAATCTTGCTCACACTCTTCCAAAAAATTGAACAGGAAAAAATGCTACTAAACTCATTCTATGAAGTGAACATCACCTGAACACCGAAACCCGACAAAGATACTACAGAAAAAAGGAAATTGCAGGCCAATATCTCTAATGAGTGTAGATGCAGAAATCCTCAACAAATTACTTGCAAACCGAATCCAAAAGCATATTAAAAGAATTATACACCACGATTAAGTGGGTTTTATCCCAGGTGTGCAAGGGTGGTTCAACACAAGAAAATCAATTAGTGTAATAAATGACGTTGATAAATTGAAGAAGAAAAATCACATGATGCTCTCAATTATTGTAGAAAAGGCATTTGACAAAATACAGCATCCTTTCTTGATAAAAATACTCCAAAAATAGGAATAAAACGTAGCTTTCTCAATATGGTAAAGTGCATTTATGAAAACACTACAGCTAGCAATACTCAACAGTGAAAGAGTGAACGTTTTCCCACTGAGGTCATGAACAAGACAAGGATGACTAACGCCACCACTGTTTTTAATATTGTGCTAGAAGTTCTAGCTAGAGCAATTATGCTTGTTAAAGAAATAAAAGGCACACAAATAGGAAAGTAAGAAGTAAACTTTTCACTATTCTCTAATGATATGATCCTGTATCTAGAAAATTCTGGAAAATCCACAAGGAAGCTACAAAAACTAATAAACAATTTCAGCAAAGTGGATACAATACACTACATTTCCATGCACTACTGATGTGCAATCTGAGGAGGAAATCAGAAAAAAATTCCATTTTTATAGCAATTAAAATAATCAAATATTTAGGAATAAACTTAAACAGGATATAAAGGACCTGTAGTCGGAAAACTACAAAACATTGCTAAAAGAAACTGAAGAAGACCTAAAATGTAGGAGGATATTCTATGTTCATGGCTTGGAAGATTAAATATTTTTAAGATCTCAGATCTACCCAAACTGATTTACAGATTCAACATAATCCCAATAAATATCCTAAGAGCATTTTTTGCAGAAATGGAAAACCCAATTTTCAAATTTATTTGGAGTGGTAAAGGGGCCCTGTATATCGCAAAATGTCTATGATAAGAATGATGCTGGAGGACTCTCATTTCCTGATTATAAAGTATATTACTATCTCAGAGCTTTATTGAGTAATTCATAAATCAGACAGCATCCCATTCAGAAAGTAGGAGGAAATTCCACTGAGGAGCTTAAGTATGTAATTAGCAAATGACCCAATATTCATACTTGAGGGTATATATGCAAAAGAGTTGAAATCAATTATTTGAACAGATATTTGCACACTGATGTTCAAAGGGGAAATATTCACAATTGCCAAAAGATGGAAACAATCCACATCATCATCAACCAATGAACTGATAAATAAATGTGGTGTATACATACAATATTTCAAATTAAAAAAGGAATTAATTTGTAATACATGTGATAACATGGATGAACCTTGTAGACATGTTGTGTGAAATATGTTATACACAGAAGGACAGATATTGTACAATAGCATTGAAATAAAATAATTAGATTTTGCAAACTCATAGTCTCAGAATCTAGAATATAGTTTACTAGGAACCGAGATAAGGGTAGGGAATGGGAAGTTTATGTTTAAATTATACAAACTAATTGGGTTGATTGAAAATTTTTAATAATGGTAGGGGTGGTAGCACATTTTGAATGTAATTGACATCTTGAATTATAGACATGAATGTGGTTAAAGGGGGAAATTCCCAGTTGTATATATGGTATTAGAATAAAATTAAAATAAAACTTAGGACTGTACAAGACAGTGAACCTTATTGTAAATAATGACTATATTTAAGAATATAACTATAAAAATGTTTTCATGAATTGTAACAAATGTATCACACCAAAGCAAGGTGTTAATAATAGGGTGGTATATAAGAACTCTATTTTATGCAAGAATTTTTTTGTAAACCTGTAGCATCTCTTTAAAATTTCAAAGAAAGATCACATATTTGCAAATACACAAAATTTTACTTCATTATTTCCAGTATGTGTGGCTTTTCTTTTCATGCCTAATTTCCCTGATTAGAAGCTCCTGTAAAATGAAGAATAGAAGTGGTAAGGCTGGACATCCTTGACTTCTTCTTGGTCTTAGGGGGATAGCATCCAGTCATTCAACATTAACTATTATATTAAATCAGTCATGCATTTGTGGGATAAATCCCACTTGCTCATGTTATATAGCTCTATTTATATGTTGCTGGATTTATTTTGCTGTTATTTTATTGAAAATATATTTATCAACATTCATGAGAAAAATGGTCTGCAAATTTCTTTTCCTGTTATGTTTTGTCTAGTTTTGTCAAGAGGGTAAATCCAGCCCCATAAAATGAGTTGAGTGATAATCTCACTCTTGAATATTTTGCAAGAATTAGGACGTATGTGATATGAAGTATTCTTTATTATTAATTTTTATGTAGGATCTCCAAGGGTTTCCATTTCTGTTTTATTTTTTGAAAATAAATGATTTATTTCTAAATCAATCTTTTCAATTGTTATGGATTTATTCATACTTTTAATTTCTTTGTAATTTTCACTAATTTCAGTCTTTCTATAAATTAACCATTTGATTTATATTTTCAATTTGCTGATGGAAACTTGTTCATAGTGTTCCTTTCTAAACATTTTTAGTTTTATAAAGTCAATAGTGATATCCCCAATTTAATTTGTGATTTTATTAATTTAAGCCTTCTCTCTCTTTTCCCCCCTATAGTCAATTTTCCTTATTCTTTCCAATAATCAGATTTTGGGTTTCATTTATTTCCTAACTTACTTTTCTATTTTCTATTACATTAATTTATGCTCTAATATTTTTCATTTCCTTCCTTCTCTTTGCCTTAGTTTAGTTTTCTCTACTTATTACAGTTTCTAAAGGCAGAAGGAAAAGTTACAGTTTTGAGAGATTTATTTTTTCTTAATATAGCTACTTATGCCTATAAATTTATATCTAAGCCCTGCTTTAAGTGCTTCCCAAACATTTTGGCTTGATCTGTACTAAGATTTTTATATCTCAATGTATTTTCTATTTTCTCTTTTGATTTTGTATTTGACACATTGGTTATTTAGGAGTGTGTTCTTTTATTTCCACATATTTGTAATGTTCTAATTTTTAAAATTGATTACTGTCTCATTCTATTGTAGTCAGATAACATGCTTTCTATCCTATTAAAAACATTGGTTTATTTGTTTTATTCACTAACATATGGACTATACTGGACAATGTTTGAGGTGGAAATTAGAAAAATGTATATTGTTATTGTTCTGTAGAGTTTTCTCTAGATGTCTATTAGATCTATCTGTTTTAAAGTATTGTTCAAGTCTTCCATTTTTTGTTGACCTACTTTTGAGTTTTATCCAATACTGAATTATAGTTATTGATATCTTCACCTAATATTTTTGAATTGCCTATTTCTCCCTTCATTTTTTAAAGTTGTGCTTCCTGTATTTTGGTGCTCTTTTGTTAGGTGCTTATATGATTGTAATTATTGTATCTTCCTGAAGAAGTGGTATGTTTTCATTATTATAAAATATCCATCCTTTTCAAAAATATTTTTATTTTAAGTTCTATTTTGTTTGATGCTAGTATAGCCATTGCATGTTTCCTGGCATTGTTCTTTGCATGATATATTTTCCCACCATTTTACTTTCAGTCTACTGTATTTTTTAAACTAAATTATATCTTATGAAGACACTGTGTAATTGGATCTTTATAAATCCAGTCTGATAATCTTGCCTTTGGTTTGGATTGCTTAATCTCTTCATATTTAATCATATTTTAATAGTATGATGTACAGTTTCCATTTTGATACTTGTATTCCAAATCATTTTTGTTCCTCTATTCTTCCTTCTTGCATTCTTTTGAATTAAATGAATATTTTAAATGAGTAATTCATATATTTTTATTATTTTTTGAGTCTTTGTTTAGTGGTTCCCCTAAGGCTTAATATATATATCTTAATTTAAAAGAATAAGTTTCAGAATTATACTTGTCTAATTACTGCGATATACAGAAAACTTACACCAATATATTAATAACTCCATTTCCCCCCTCATTTTGGTATTATTGTTTACATGCAATGTGCATTAATGATAGAAACCCAATGAAACATTGTTTCAGGTATTATTTTACCAATTATAATTAATTTTTTTGCCTATAGATCTTTGCTCCCACCCACATCTTTTATGCTTTTATTGACAAATATACTAAATTTAGCCCTATGTGGTTTTGATTTGCATTTTAGCTTTAGTGATGCTGAACATCTTTTTACGTACTTTTTAGCCATTTATATGTTCTCTTTGGAAAAATGTCTGTTCAAGTATTTTGCTCATTTTTCAAGTTGGTTGTTTGTCTTTTTACTATTGAATTGTAGGATTTCCCTTTATATTCTATATATTAAGCCCTTATTTGATATGTGGTTTCCCAATATATTCTCACATTGGGTAGGTGGTTTTTTCACTTATGTGACAAAGCCCTGTAATTCACATATGTTTTTAGTTTTGAGAGGGTCCCATTTATCTATTTTTTCTTTCATTGCTTGTGCTTTGGGAGAAAAGTGTAAGAAGCAATTGCCTATCACATTGCCTTGAAAAGGCTTCTCTATATTTTTTTCTGTGAGCTTTATAGTCCTGATTATTATATTTAATTCCTTGATCCAATTTGAGTTAAATATTTTATATGGTATGAGGTAGGTTGTAGTCTTTCATTCTTTTGCATATGGATATACAGTTCTCCCAACATTTGTGAAAGATACTATTCCTTCCCAATTGAGTGGATTTGGCAGGCTTGTGAAAAATCAATTTACTTCAGTTGTGATGGCCTACTTCTGAACTCTCAATTTGATTCCATTGGCCAATATATCTTTCCTTATGCCAGTAGCATGCTGTTTATTTTTTTAAACACTGTAGCTTTGTAATATGATTTAAAGTCAGGAAGTGTGACTTCCAACTTCTTTCTTCTTTTTCAAGAAATTTTGAACTATTTGGAGAGTTTTATGCTTCCACATGATTGGCATTTCTGAAGCGTAGGCTGTTGCAATTTTGATTGGCAACACATTTGATCTGTAAATGTATTTCATAAAATTGACACCTTAATGATATTTGGGTTTCCAATCCATGAACATGGAATGTCCTTCCATTTATTTAGGTCTTTTTGATTTTTATATACCTTTACTGTATTGGTATTTACTTAAGATATTTACTAAACACAAGTTAAGAACTTTAAATATAGGCATTACAATATAATTTTCCAAAATAGTTGTATTCTTACAATGTCACAAGTATTGTGTGCATATTTTACACCACATTCTCACTAGCTTTTGATATTATTAAACACTAGTTTGACTCATTTGATGACAGAAACTAGTATTTTGATATTTTAATTTTATATTTGTTTACATCTTATATCTCTTCTTGTGTGAATTCTTTGTTCATGTCCTTTGACCATTTAAGTATTGGGTTAGAATACATATTTGTTTAAAATAGTATTGTAGCAAGCCACCATATCAGATTAAATGTCTAGTAATTGGGTTTTACATAAATTATTATAAATAATTGAGAATTACAACAGGATTTATTTAACATAAATCTAGAGGCTGAAAAAAAGATGGCATTATCTTTGAAAAGAGAGTCTCTGTTTTCCACATTGTTTAGGATTGCCTGATTCCTAAAAGCAAACAACTGAAAAGAAAGGGAAAAACCTGTGCACCAAATACAGCAAGAAGTATAGAACTAAAGTAAATCCTGTGGTTTCATTTTATCCTTGGTTTAGCTGATCTGATTTATCTTTTCTTTACATGAAATATTGTTAAACATATACTGTTCAAATTTTGTATTAAGAAAAGTTTAATCCACTTAGTGTAAACTAAGAATATTTATTTCTTAAAGTAACACACCGATATATTATTGCATCAATTCCTCCAGGTATCATTTTAATTTAATGCTTTTAATCAGTAAATATGAAAATGCTGTTTGTGATTAGAAATGTGAGTGTTCTTAGTAATAGTTCTAATGTGGTTAGGATACAATCCAGATAATTCTAAAAAAATTTTTTGCCTCACTTTGTTACTATATTCTAAACACAGCAAATACTTCTTTGGCCTTTTAAGGCTTTCTATTAATCATATCAAACATTTGTTATGCACCTACTTTATACCAGATACTGTGTTAGATGCTGGGGATTAAAAGATTAGTAAAAAACCTTTTTTACAGGACAACTTAGAGCTTAATTGTAGGCAGGCACATAAATAGATAATTACAATGTAATTTGATAACTCCTAAGCTATAGACAATTTATGTGCTTGTGTCAGGATTTTACAGGACGCCCAGGTTACTCCTAGTAAGACTGATATTCCCCTTTTACACTGCCCAAAGTCAGTTTGAAAGAACTCCAGAACCTCATAGACTGCCTTCTGACAACCTTACTCACCGAATCCCTCCATCTGCTTCACCACCACATACTTCTTAAGAACCCTACTGCAAGAAGGAAACTATACTTAGAATTACTTTTCTGCCTTTCCCTAAGAGGCCACTAGGATTAATCTATCATGTCTCACACTCTTATTTCGTCACCTGCCATCAGAAATCCATCCCTCCCAGGTCATCATGGGACTCTTTACCCACACATTTCTGTTGATTCATTTAGCTTACTCAATCTCCCATTCCTTCCAAAACTGCAATTCATTCCAAAGGAAGGAATTTAGGGCTTGAATAGCAAAATCTCTTTTAGCTTCAACCTCTTCTCTGAACATTCTTCTAGCCCTAAGACCTGGAGACCTGAAGCTGTTTCAAGTGGGGGCTGTTTTTGTCAATGACATATTTGCAGAATCTAGAGGTAGGAATTGATATCCTTTTTGTTTCTAATTACTGCTTTTATTTCAGAAGCCTTGATGCCTACAGAAGATGATTCTCATCTCCCACCCTCCCAGTCATTCACCTTCATGGATGGAATATTTTAGCAACTGACTAGGTAAATTTACTGTCATTGTTCTTGGTGAGTTCAACAAGTATGTAGATAACAGCTTCTCAAATTTGGCTATGCAGTTCAATCACCTAGGAATATTTTTTAAAATTTCTTGTGATCAACCCCCTTCACCCTCCAGAAAGTACATGTAGATTCAGACATCCAGTATTTAAAAAACAAACAAAGAAACAAACAAAATTCCGTAGTTGATCTGACTGTGCAGGAACTTTTGAGAATGACTGACAGAATATCCACTACACAGCAAGGTGCCTCAGTTCCTTGACCTCCTCACTTCAACATCTCTTCCCTCACTTGCCCCACATTCATACCCTAGATCTTGTCACCACTAGTAACCTTCAAATTCTTGCCTTTCATCATCCCACTTTCTTATATCCACCACATTTCTACCTGCTTCCTCACTCAAGTATGCCTCCATTCCAATTATTCATGGACCCACCCATGACTTTTTCTTTATCCATTTCTCTCCTCTTTTCCATAATTATTTCTTTACTGAGTTTATATTACATGTTTTGTTACCATAACTCCCTTGCATATACCCTCAATTCTTTTGTGTCTCTATCCCTCCATTGTACTTGCCTCCTGTATTAGTTGGGCAAAGGAGTGCTGATGAAAAATACCAGAAATCTGTTGGTTTTTGTAAAGGGTATGGATTTGGGGAAGAAGCTTACAGTCACAATACCATAAAGAGTAAATTACTTCCCTCACCAAAGTCTGTGGCCATGTGTTGGAGCAACAGGACTGCTAGTCTCTGTGAAGGTTCAGCCTTTCTCTTCCTCTTAAGGCTCCATGGTCCCAACTTCTTCTGATCTCAGCTGTAGGCTGGCATAAGGTTCATCTCTCTACTTAGACTCATCTCTTTCCAGACTCAACTGCTCTGTTTTCTCCACAAGGCCAGCTGTAAACTTTCAGATGAATGACTTGACTCTCTCCCCAGGGCTCCAGAGTCAAATAAGCTCTATCCACTGCCATGTCATTTTCTGTGTGTGTCTGCTCACCAAGGAAGTGCAGAGTCAACATCCTACTGATGTGGCTTAATCAAAGCCCTAATCTGAATTTATTCAAGTAAAAGTGAAACCTCTGAATGTAATACAATCAAAGGTATCACTCCCAGAGGAACAGACCAGTTTACAACATTATTGATGGAATTCATCAATAATATCAAACTGCCCCACCTGCTAAATCCAAAATCCAGGGTATATTTAACTCTGCCTAATCTGTATCTAAGTTCAAATAGCAAAATGGATGGGGAAAAGCACATTTACTTTGAAGGAATGCCCACAACTCTCAAGGGAGTCATCAGTACTCTGAGACAATTCTGCTACAGTTCTCATCAGTTCCTTGTTCATTTTTCCAGATAAGTCCTTTATATCTCTAAAAAGAAAAAAACAAAGAAGCAGAGGGCAAATGTCTCCTTTTCATTTTACAAAACCAATCAACTCCCCTCCTCTGTCCCCACATGCTTTGTCTTCCCTTAGGTCATAAATGATGTTTTGTTTTGCTTCTTCCTTAGGATAAACCATGTACTCTGAATGCTATCCATTTTGCCTATGAAAGAGTTCAGCTCTTGCAATTACAGGCAGGGTTATGAATTCTGTTTTACTGCAATTTCTACTATTAGAAATTTACTTTTCTCTCCTGTACATTGTCTTTTCCCTTTTACCATAATATTCCCACAGCATACAAATATACCTCTCATTTCAATAAAGCAAAAATGAAAGTTTCATAGACTTCTTATAACAGTTTAGATCAGACACATTTCTGAATTTCTTTTTTTTAAAATTTTTAAAAGATACTTAGATTACATAAATATTACATATAATTATGGGGGATTTCCATATGCCCCACTCCGTACACCTCCCACATTTTCCCACAGTAACACATCCTTCGTTAGTGTGGTACATTCATTACAATTGATGGACATATTTTGGGGCATTGCTAATAAGCATAGATTATAATTTACATTCTTTCACACAATTTTGTAGGTTGTGGCAAGATATATAATTACCTGTGTCTGCTGTTGCAATGTCATTCAGGACAATTCACAAGTCCTGATAATACCCACATATTTCACCTATTTGTCCCTCTCCCTGCCCTCAGTACCTCCAGTGGTCACTGCCTCCACATCAATGATACAAGTTCCACCTTTGCTAGAATCACAAGTCTATAGTAGAATACCAGTAAGTCTACTTTAGTCCATAATTCATCCCCCAATCCTGATGATACTGGGATGGTGACGCCCACTCCACCTCTAATTGAGAGGGACTTCAGTCCCATAGGGCAGATGGATGAGACTCTCTTGCTTGTAGTTGTAGACTCTCTTAGGCCCTTGGGATGGTTGTTGTCCATCATCATCTCCTTATTAGTTGTCCTGGGTGAGTCCAGTGAACTGGAGTAAGTGTTCCAACTCCATTGAGATTCAGGGCCAAGCTGATGGATAACCCAAAGATTTAAATCTCCTGGATGTAAACTTATCAACTCTAGTACTAATTAAATGTTCAACTAGAAAGTTCAGAAAAGCCATGTTTAGGGAAACCACACCTGAGTCCAATCCTGTCACACTGGGGAGCATAAATTCCAATGTGGGGTCCACTGGCAAGGCGCCAAATTCCTGAGTTATCTACCCAGAGCCCTCAGGCACCCTCTATTTGAGGTAGTATTTATTTTAACAATCAATGAGATCTTGCTGTGATTTGCATAAATGTAAACTTTTGAATGGCCTCCTGACTTATTTTGAAATCTCTTAGCCATAAAAACTCATTTGTCTTTACCTTTTCCCCCTTTTGGTGAAAGTCTTTCTCCAGTTACATTGCTAGTTGGTGTTTGGTAACACTGTCACTGTACATACAAAACAACAGATCTTACAGTAATGAAAGACATAATGTCTGAATTTCCCTTTAGAGCAAGAGTTCTTGAGTTTTCTGTACTTACAATCCCACTTTTTTACTTCTAATCTCATTAACTCACTCCAACAGGGATTTTTTCTATAACATTCCCTGAAATTTCATTAGTCAAAATCACCAGCAATCTCCATATTGCTAAAAGCAGTGGTTAATTCTCAACCTTCATTTCATACATGCCCCCACCCCAGTAATATTTGGCACAATCATCCTACTTCCTGAAGCACTTCCTTTTTACTGCTTCTAGATACCACACTCCCCTGGTTTTCCTCCCATCTCTCCCACTTTTGCCTCCTACCTTCCACAGAATGTCCCTACTTCTCTAGAGAGATCCTTCTGTCCTAACCACCTAGGAGATCTCAAAAAGTCATGTAGCTTTAAATAGCATCTTCCTGTTGATGATAAGAAATCCATTCTCTCCCTTCAGGATCAACTGCTTATTGACTCTTTCCTTTTTTTAATAGAGAGATTTTGAGTTTGCAAAACAATCATACATAAAATAAAGGCTTACCATGCACCATCTCTCCCCCAATCCCTTGCATTGGTTTGGAGCATTTTTATTACTGTTGATGACATCATTTTTTTATTTTTAATAATTGTACTATTTTTAACAGTACTTACCTTTAATACAATTGCGGAAAGATTATTAAAATTGTTCAATCTATCATTCATTATTTACATTAGGTGTATTTTCCCATATGTCACCCTATAATTAACACCTTGTATTAGTACCATAATTTTGTTATAATTTATGAAAGAGCATTCTTAAATTTGTACTATTAATTATAGAATATTGTCTAAAATATCATTCACTGTGTTGTATTGTCCTATCTTTTATGTTATAATTTGAGTCTAGTGATATATATATATCTTTGTTTCCCCCTTTAACCATATTTACCTATATAGCTCAGTGCTACTCTTTATACTCACAATAATGTGTTACCATCACCACCCTCCATTTTCAAACATTTTCCACCAGGCTAAGTAGAAATTCTGTCCATATTAACATCAAGTACTTACTCTCAATCCCCTAGTCATCTATATTCTAGATTCTAAGAATATGCATTTGTTTATTATAATTAGTTCATAAAAGCTAAGTCATATAATATTAGCCCTTTTGTATCTGGCTTATTTCACTCAGCATAATGTCCTCAAGGTTCATCCATGTTGATACATTCATCAAAACTTCATTTCTTTTTACAGCTGAATAATATTTCATCATATATTTATATATACCACAATTTTTCTATCTATTCATTTGTTGGACATGGGTTGCTTCCATCTTTTGGCAATTGTGAATAATGCTGCTATGAACATTGTTGTGAAAATATCTGTTCAACCCATTTTCAACACTTGTGGGTGTATACCTATTAGTGAGACTCCTAAGTCATATGGTAATTTGAAACTTAGGTAGTTAGGACCTGCCAAACTCTTTTGCACAGCATCTGCACCATTGCACATTCCAACCAATGAATGAGTTTTTTATTTCTCCACATCCTTTCTAACATTTTAAATTTTCTTTTTTCTAAAACAGTAGACATTTTAGTGGTTGTGAAATGAGATCTCATTGTGGTTTTCACTGGCATTTCCCTAATACCTGATAACATTGAGTATCTTTTCATGTGATTTTGGCCATTTGTATATCATCTTTGGAGAAATGTCTATTCAAATATTTGCCTATTTTTGATGGATTTTAAAGGATTTCCTTATAAATTCTGAATATTAAATACTTATCACATATGTGGTTTCCAATTTTTTCTCCCTTTTCACTTTCATAATAAAATCCTTTGATTCCCAAAAGTTTTTTATTTAGATGAGGTCCCACCTATCTATTCTTTTTATTTGTTGCTTGTGTTTTGATTAGAAAATCTAAGATGCCATTGCCTATCACAAAATCCTTAAGATGTGGCTCTATATTTTCCTCTATGAGTTTTATAGTCCTGGTTTTTATATTAGATCTGTGATCCATTTTGAGTTAATTTTT
>JAQZBX010062839.1:0-16805 GCA_029593785.1 Cabassous unicinctus
AAAAAAAATTTTTTTTCCCAATTTTTGATTATCCCAATCCTTTAATTTTTTTTTTTTTAGTGTTTTTTTTTAAGTTTCCATATATTTTATCTCTTACATTTAAACTTACTATTATTTCTTTTTCTTATTAATTGTATTTGGCTATTATATGGGCTTCATCTTTAAGGAAGGTTTGGATCACAGAAGGGTTACAAAGGGGGCAGGAGAGGATCATTGGTGGGGTTTTCATGGGAGGAAATTCACCTGAATATACATAAAAGATACCTAAAATTGTTCAAATGATCAAGGGGTGGGGCCTGGTCACAGTGTATGGAGAATCATTCAATAAATGAGAGAATACTGATTTCCCAACCTGGAAAGCTCTGCCACATTCTCCAAGGGAGCAGCAACAGAACCCCGGGTGCAGGGGCAGTGTCTGGCAAAGGAGTATGTTCTACTAATGGGTTCTTGTTATTGATGACTAGCCTTATGAGTCTTTGCTCTTATAATTGAAACTTATCCTATTGCTATGGGGTACCTAAGGTTTGCCACCTGAGAGCCTCCTTGTTGCTCAAATGTGGCCTCTCTCTAAGCCAAACTCAGTATATGAATGCATTACCTTCCTTCCAGCATGGGACCTGACTCCCGGGGATGAGCCTCCCTGGCAGTGAGGGATTACTACCAAGTGCCAATTGGCAATACAACTGGAAAAAGACCTTGAATAAAAGGGGGGAAAAGGTAAAGACAAATGAATCCATATGTTTAAGAGACTTCAAAGAGTGTTGGGAGGTCATCCCAGAGGTAATGCTTACGCAGACCTCAGTAGGATCTCGTAGAACACCAAAATGGATATCACCCCACACAGAGGGGCTCCTGAGGGCTCTGGAGACACCCAGGTCCTATATAAGGGGAGATAAGTCCAGAGATTGATGCCTTATCAATGGGTTCTACTTTGGAATATGTGCTCCTGAGAGTGACAGAGTTAGACTCAAATAAGTCCTGCCTGCACATGGTTCATCAGTCCCTTGTTTCAAACCTACATGTGGTGCTGGAGTTTGTAGGTGTATTTCCAGAGACTGAAGCCTTTGGCCTGCCCATGTGCCAGCTGTGCCTGGAATCTCAGTGGAGCTGCAATTCCTGCTCTGCAGTTCAATGGACTCACCCAAGACACCTGGCGAGGAGAAGATGATGGACAACGGCCATCCCAGGGAATGCAGAGAGTCTGCAGCTGCAGGCAGGATAATCCCATCCATCTTTTCCATGGTATATAAGCCCCCTTTCACCTGGTGGTGGAGTAGACATCACCATCCCATACTCCTCAGGAGAGGGGAAAGGGCTATGGACTAGAGTGGACTTACTGGTATTCTGTTGTAAACATATTGTGATTCAAGTAATGGAAGAAATTACAGCATTGATGTGGAGCCAGTGGCTTCTGGGTGCTTTTAGGGCAGGGAGAGGGAAAAGCAGTTGTAATACAGGGGCTTTTTCTGGACTTGGGAATTATCCTGAGTGACATTACAACTGCAGATATAGGCCATTTTACATTAGCATATAACATGCAGAACTGTGTGGGTGTGAGTGTGGTCTCCAATGTGAACTATGGTCCATGCTTAGTGGCAAAGCCCCAGGATGTGTATATCCATTGCAGGTGATGTGCCACACTAATGAAAGATGTTTATGGGGAACGTTATGGGAGGTGTGGGGGGTGGGGAACATGGGAATCCTTGTAATTTTGTGTAACATTTATGTAATCTAAGCATCTTTTAAAATATTTAAAAAAATAACTGTGTTCTCTCTTCTTCTGTCTGTTTAATATGAAACCAAGAAGAGGGGCAGGGACTCAACCCGAATCCCACCTCACTGACATAGTCCAGTAAAATTCCCTAGAGCAATCTTAACAGGTAATCTAATCAAAGAATCCTCAGATGAATTTAATGCAATCAAAGGATATCACACCCAGAGGAATAGATTCATTTACAGACATGATATTTCTCATTTTGGAATTCATAAAATAATCTCAAACTGCCACACCACATAACAACTATTAAATAATAATTTTCCATGTGAATAGACATCTAGAGAGAGCATGCCACAAAGAGTATGTCTCACAAACTATGTTGCAAGGTAATATTGATGCTTTTTAGTCTGGATCAATACAGTAATGTGCTCAAATATAATGCAATTTGAAATAAGAGATGTCCTCAATTAAGTGTATCTTCTTCCAGTACTATTAACCAATTTTTCTCTCCTCTCCTTAATGGCGAAGTACCTAGGGCAAATGATTTACTTTTCCTGAAACTACTTCATCCCTCCCCTTTCTTCTAATTGGGCTTCCAATCCCATCACTAATTGTCAAGAATAACTTCTTCTTTGCTCAGTCAACACATACTTTTATATATAATAAATGAATACCTTAGTTAATTAGTCAAGCAGGCAAATAAACACTGTGATGTCTCCATGCTAGGAAAAGCTGGATTAGCTCTCAAATGACCTCAGATTAAGTTCTAGGCTTCCATTCTCTCTAAGCCTTTCTTGCATTAACCATTAGGTCCCTTAATATGTTCTTAAAA
This sequence comes from Cabassous unicinctus, assembly GCA_029593785.1. NCBI lineage: Eukaryota > Metazoa > Chordata > Mammalia > Cingulata > Chlamyphoridae > Cabassous > Cabassous unicinctus. The sequence continues at coordinate 2,550 of JAQZBX010062839.1, forward strand.
GACTTTATCTCTTCTCTTATCTCATTGAATTTATTTAGAGGATTTGTTTGGACACCTTTGATTAGTTCTTCCACAGTCTGCATCCTTTTCTGCTTTTTAGTTTTTTCGCTTGCCTGGGCCATGTCTGACCATGTCTGATGGTAACTTAGTATGACTTGTTATTTTTTGCTGACATCTAGGCATCTTTTTATCTTAATGGTTTATTCTGTTGGTTAGTTTCTCTCTCTTTTAGAGTTTATTTTTGTTTGGCTTTGTGTTAAGGGTCTTCTTGGACATTTTGTTCCACTTTTACTAAATCTTTAGTTGTTTTATTTAACTGAAAAAATCAAAGAAAATAAACGTTTAGAAAAAGAGAAAGAAAAAATAAATAATAAAAAAGAAAAAAACAAGGATGAAAAACAAGAAAACAAAAATGAAAAGTAGGAAAAGGAAGAAAGAAAAAAGGGAGCAGAAGAGAAAGAAAAGAGAGAAAAAGAAAAAGGAATAAATAAGAAAGGGAAAATAAAAGAGAAACAAATCCCTCCATCTCAAGTCACAGACTTTTGGCTAGGCTTCTTCTCATTAGCCACCTATACACACCAATCAATCACCCATGGCTTACCTCTCCTTCTCCACAGGTACTCAGATGAGGAAAGAGAAAAACAAAGGCTCCCTCTCAAGCCTTTGACCCCTATTTCCCCCTTTCTGGCCAGATTGTTCCACTGCCAGTCACTCCTCCAGTGCGCATCTGGACCTCTTGCCTGATTGCCTCATTACCTACTGCTCCTCTAATGCCTGTCTGGGCACCCGTACACTGGTCTGATCACACCACAGACTGCCACTCAGCTGGTGTCCATTTGGACATCCCATCACTGGCCAAATTGCCCTGTGGCCTGCCACTTCCTGGGTGCCTGGCTGGGCACCCCTTCATTGGATTGATCACCAAGCTTCCCACCATTCCTCATACCTCATCCCTGGCTGGGACACCCCTCTCCAGCTGCTCTTTCTGATCATTCCTAATGCCCTGCAGCTTCTCTTAGGCCCAGCAAGTCAGACTGCCTTCCTGCAGCTTCTGGAGGAGGTATGTGACCTTCCATTCCCTACTATATAATGTTGGATCTCTATTTCAGATATTTTGAGGCTTAGGTGTTAGATGAGCATAAAATTAAAATTGTTATAATTTTCTGATGTATTGATATTTTATTATTATTAAATGTCCCTCTGTCTGTAATAATATTTCTTTTTCTTTCTACTGTACTCTTTCAGTTCACCTATGTGCATGTACTCAGCCTCAGGTTAAGCTAGATGCTTGTGGATGACTGGGGCAGCTCCAGGTTTGATAAAGAAGGAAATTGAGATTCTCTGTCCTGCCAATCTGGGGAAATTAATTTCTTTTTGGCCATAGTCATCCATTCCTTATTCCACATTCTTGTGCCGAGCAGTCTTTCTGAGCCTCCACATAGTCTGCAATGCATCTGTCCTTGGCCCTGCTCACCTCTGCTGCATCATCCTTCACAACTCCCTCTACTCACATTCTCCACTGCAGGCACAGTCAACTTCACTCATTCTCTAAGAATTTTATCCTTATTCCACCTCTGAATCTTTTCACTGGCTCTTCCCACATCCCACAAGTATCTGACAGGCACTTTTTTGACCTCAAGGTATCAGCTCAGTGGTCTCTTTCTACATGGAATCTCCCTGCCCCCAAGGCCAGGGGAATTCCCCTCCTCTGGACCTGCTGCCTCATGGTACACCCCATGTGCTGCATTTGCTTCTTTAATTGTCTATTTGCTTCATTAAACTGGGAAAATCTTATGGCAGAGCATGGATGTGTTTTGATTGCTGTTTTACTCTCAGGAAGTAGCCCAGAGCTGGATACTGAGGAAAGTCCCATTAAGTGTAAAAGTATTAGTGAACATTTTATTGTAAGTAAACGAATATGCAGCATTCTGAGTTCTGACACCTTGGAGGTTAATTAGAGTTCTTCTGCAATCTGCCATGAAGTAGACCATAGTCTTTTGAAACTAGGTCACAGTGCATCCCCTTTCTGAGTTGTTAACATTGTCCAGTCATGAGGGTATGCCCAACATGATAAAGGGCATATATGAAAAGCCCACAAATAACATTCTACTTATTGGTGAAAGACTGAATGCTTTTCCTCCAAGATCATGAGCAAGACATGGATGCCCACTGTCACCAGTCTTATTCAACATTGTTTTTGCCAGAGTAATTAGGCGAGAAAGAATAATAAATGACATTTAAATTGGAAAGAAAAATAAAACTTTCCCTGCTTGCATATGATGTGATATGGGTACAAGGTCAATACCCATAAATCAATAGTTTTCTGTACAACTAAAAGAACAAAATATCTAGGAATAAATCTAATCAAGGATGAAAGGATTTTCACACAGAAAACTATAAAACATTGCTAAAAGATATCAAAGAAAACCTAAAAAAATGGAAGGACATTCTATGTTCATGCATTAGAAAACTAAATATTGTTAAGATGTCAAACTTATATTTTTATACAATATATATGTAATCAAAGCTTCTTTTAAAATAAATTTTAAAAAATTTAAAGATGTCAGTCCTACCCAAAGCAATTTATATATTCAACAGACCACAATCGCAACCAACAACCTTCCTTACAGAAAAGAAAAAGCAAGTCATCACTTCTGTGTTCTGTTGATTTCATCTTCTGGCTCCTGGGGCCTTCTCTCTCAACTTCTCGGCATATCTCACTGAACTTCTGTGTGTTTCTACATGATTCTCCTGCTTATAAAGGTCACCAGTAAGAAAGTAATTATAGGCCCTTAAGTGAAGTAATTTAATCAAAAGTTCCCACCTACAATACATTCCACACAATTCCAACCAAAACCAACAACCTTTTTTGCACAAAGAGAAATTTATTATGTCTAATGACGTAATTTCCTGGGATCCACAGAAGCCTCAAACTGCCATAGCTGCTATTAAAAAATGGAAATTTACAAGTTTTGGAGAGGATGAAGATATATAAGAACACTCATTCATTGCTGATGGGAATTTAAAATGGTGCAGCCACTGTGGTAAACAGGTTGGCAGTTTCTCAAAAAGTTAAGTATAGAATTACCACATGACCCTGCAATGCCACTACTAAGTATATACCCAAAAGATTTGAAAGCAGGGGCTCAAAGAGATATTTTCACAGTGAAGTTATTGGCAACATCTCTCACAATTGCCAAAAGATGGAAGCAACACAAGTGCCCATCAAACAAAGAATGGATAGGTAAAATGTGGTATATACATTCAATGGAATATTATTCAATTGTAAAAAGGAATGAAGTTCTGACCCAGGCAACAGCATGGGTGAATATTGAAGACATAATTTTGAGTGAAATAAGCTGGACACAAATGAAAAGCTTTGTATGATCTCACTGATATGACATAATTAAAATAAGCAAGCTTATAGAGTAGGAATCTAGAATATCAGTTACCAGGGGATGGGGCAGGGATAGGGAATGAGAAGTTAAGGCTTAAAATGTACAGGATTCCTATTCAGAATTGTGGAAATGTCTTGGTAATGGATGGTGGTGATATGAATATAATTAACAGCACTGAAATATATATCTGAATGTGGCTAAAAGGGGAATTGTTAGGTTGTATGTATGGTAACAGAATGAAAAAATTGTTTTATAAACCCATGGAACTGCACTACATAAACAGTTAACCTTATCTTAAACCATTGACTTAGTTAATAAAGTCATTATAAAAATGTGCTTTCATCAATTGTAAAAAATATTACACACCAATTCAAGCTGTTAACCATACAGCAGTATATGGGCATTCTGTATTTCATGCATGATTTTTCTGTAAACACATAACTTCTCTAATAAAGAAAAAATGGTATTGACATCTAATAAAATAAATTTTTTCATGCAAAAATAACAATTAAGTAATTTATGAATTTTAACAATAGCCACAATATAATGATCATGCCTTAAATCATTAACAATATGTGCAAAAAAACACGCAACAATATGTATAATTAGAGCTGTACATGAATAGCACAAGCTGTTTCAGAAAGAAGTCAAAGCTTCATTGGTTGACCAATGTTTACTGAGTCGCTATGATGTTTCAGACACAGATACTGCCATGTCCGAAACAGACAAAAGTGTCTGCATTGCTCAGGAATGGATCCATCTTTAAGTCTCAGTATTCTTATTTTAGTGTTATTTTTGCCTCTATATGAACCAAAAACATATTTATTAATAGTATTTTCTTTTGCTATCATTTGCAGGAGATGTACTGTCTAAATTGTGAATTTAAAAACAGTGGATTCAACCTATAATCTTTTATATTTTATTGAACAGGGGAAGGTGTGCACAAACAAGTAAGCAAGTAAATTGTAGTCAATTACACAATTGTTCCCGATTCTTCACATAGTCCTTTGTCCTTTGCCACATGAGGCTGTGAAGTTCTTCTCACTAGAGACAGAGTACATATTTTCACCCCATGAATGTTGGCAGTGCATGTGGCAAGATGTGAAGGGTATCAGTATGAACCCAAGTCTTAAGCCACTGAGCTTTCTTGTGTACTGTGGTCCAGCATGGAACGACAAATCCTGAGAAGCCCACTGCCTGGAAAAGAACAAAAAACACTTGCAGCAGACTTGAAATGAACCTGTGGCTTAAAGCCAATCCCATGTGAAGTCAGCGGAGCTGTCCCACCTGACGTGAAATATGGGTAAATGAAAAATAAATGGCCACTGAGGTTTTCAAATAAATAAATAGTGACATCAAACTTCCCAAATCTCATGAAAAATATTAATATACAGATCAAAGAAACAGAAAAAAACAAAGTAGATTGAAAATAGAGACCTTCCCCTAGTTAAATCATAGCCAAAATATTGAAAACCAAGCAAAATGAGAGTGTCTTGAAAGCAGAAAGAGAAAAACAACTCGCCACATTCAGAGGAGCATAAGGATGATTAATAGCTGACATAATCATCAACAGTGGAGGCTAGAAGAGAATAGGTTGACATGTTCAAAGAGCTATAACAAAACTAAAACTAAGATTTTAATATACAGCATAAGTATTTTACAAAAATGAAGGCAGAATTGATATATGCAAATGTTACTTTTTTCAAAAAATGGACCTTAATTCCCTTCCCTTACAGTGTGCCTGAATTTAGTAACTCAGTTGCAGCAAAGAGATTATAGAAAGAAAACATGATAACTTCACAGTGCAGAAATCTGGTCGACACCACTTTAGCCAAGCAATCAAGGTAACATCACTAGTGATAAGTCTTATTGACATCAGGTATCCCTGATATGATGAGAAGGGCATGTCACCTCTGTTGTACTCTTCCCCCAAATCCATAATCTCATAATGAGAAACAGTCAGACAAACCCAAACTGAGGACAAAATTACTGATCATGGATAGTTTTTTTCAACACTGTCCAGATCATGAAAGTCAAAGAAAGGCAGAGAAACTGTCACAGTGTGGAAACTAAAGAGACATGATGATTAAAATCAACATCTCCTCACAAATCACTTTGAAATCTCTTAGCCAAAAAAACTCATTTGAATTTAATATTTCCTCCTTTAGATCAAGGTCTTTTTCCAAATGCATTACTAGTCAGTGCTCAGTAATAATCCCTTAGTGCCAAAGATATTTATCCCTGGAAATCAGGTCCTATGCTGGGGGGCAAGTAGTACATTTATATGCTGAGTTTGACTTAGAGAAAGGCCGCATTTGAGCAACAAGGAGGCTTTCAGGAAGTAACTCTTAGGCAATATATAAAACTAGGCTAAGTGTCAATTTCACAAGAAAAGGTACATAAGTACAACCATCATTATGAAGGGCCTGGCATAATGGTCTGTCCTCCTTTGCTAGGCATTGCCCATGTACTTGGGAGATTCTTGCCACTCTATTAGAGAATGTAGTCAGGTAGCCCAGAATGGGTATTAATATTCTTTCAGTTATTGTGTGGGTATCCACCATCCAGACAATGCCCCATGACCACTTGAACATATTCATATGCCATAGCGGCATGCTCCCCACTTGAACATATTCATATGCCATAGCGGCATGCTCCCCACTCCCCACACATTCCCCCATCACTGATACCCTGTACCAGTGATCCTCCCCTGCCACACTTGTGACCCCTCTGCAATCCAAATCCTTCCCAAACAGAAAGCCAAAAAATATACAAATAAAATAATAAGAAAATAAAATAATTAAAAATAACAAATAAAATAGAAAAAAATATTTTTTCACTGTGTCTTTTATCATCATAAGATCATTTGTATACAGTGATAATGTCTTCCATATAGTCTCCCAGTGTCTCATTTTTTTACTTTATCTTCAAAGAAGCTTTAGGTTACAGAAATGTCACATAGAAAATATTGGGGATTCCCATGTACCGAAACCCCTCTCCCTCTCCCCAACTCCCCTATGAATAAGATTTTACATGTGTTTGGTACCTTTATTACAATTGATGTATAATTATTGAAGCATTGCTACTAACCATGGTCAATGGTTTACATTATGCTTCACATTTTGCATTGTACACTTTTGTAGGTATTGACAAGTTTTAAAATGGCCTGTCCATCATTGGAAGATCATGCAGAACAATTCCAATGTCCTAAAAATTCCCTATGTTAATTCTATTCTATTCTATTCTATTCTATTCTATTCTATTCTATTCATCTCTCCCCCCTCCCCTCAAAAATATGGTAACAACTAAGTTTCAATTTTTGAAGACTAAGTTTCATTCCACAGGTTACACTTATGCCTATCTCAACAGGATCTCATTGATTGCCACAGTAAACAGTGCCTCAAACGGTGGTGCTACTGAGAGCTCAAGGAACATCTAGATACTATGGGCAAGGTAGAGAATCTCAGGAATTCAGCACCCTGTCAGTGGGCCCAACTTTAAAATATGTGCTACCCAGTGTAACAGAGTTAGACTCATTTATAATTTCCCTACACATGGCTCTTCCGCTGTTTTTATTTGAACTATAATTAGCACTATACTTATTAAATATATGTCCCAGAGACTTAAATCTTCAGTCTGTTCAACTGATGGTTGAGCCCTGAGTCTCAGCAAAGTTGCAACACCTCCTCTCCAATTCATTGGACTCACTCAGGGCAACTAACCAAAGGATGATGGTGGACCATGCCCATCCCCCAAAACAGAGTATTTACAACTTCAAGCAAGACAGTTCCATGCCTCTGCCCCATGGGATCTAAACCCTCTCTCAATCAGAAACAGACTGGACATCACCATCTCAAAATCCTCAAGACTGAAACCTGAACAAACATAAAGAGGAAGCAACTATGGACTAAAGTAGACTTATTATTATTCTAGCAATGGAAGAACTTGTATCATTGATATAAAGGCAGTGAACAACAGAGGTTCTGAGAGAAGGGAGAGGGTAGAATAGGTGAAACATGGGAGTATTTTTGGGACATTGGAATTGTTCTGCATGATGTTGCAATGATGGATACAGGCCATTATATATTTTGTCAAAACCTATAATGTGTGGGGCAAAGTGTAAACTATAATGTAAACTTTAGTCCAGGGTTAGTAACAATGCTTCAATGTTTTCATCAATTGTAACAAATGTACCACACTAATGAAAGATGTTGTTAATGTGAGAATGTATGAGAGGGGGATGGGGTGGAGTATATGGGAATCCCTTATATTTTTGTTGAAACATTTATATAATCTAAAGCTTCTTTAAAAATTAAAAATTTAATCAACAGAATAGAGAAATAAATGCAACATCACATTCTGTATTGGATGCTTAAACAACAAAAAGGACATTATTGGAAATTATTGGTGAAAACTGAATAATTTTCCAGTTTCTTACATAGTATTGTAATTATGTAACAATGTTGACTTCTCATTTTTGACAAATATATCATGGTTATATGAGATGTTAACATTAGAGGATGCTGTTTGAAGTGAATATGAAACTCCTGTATGATCTTTGCAATGTTTACTATTTCTTCTGTAATCTTATATAGTTTCAAAATAGAAAGTTTTTCTTTAAAAGTAGGGTGAAATAAACACATTCCAAGATTTTAAAACAGCAGAGGGCTTTTTTGCAAGGCTTCTTCTAGAAGAAATACTAGAAAAACTCCTACAGGTGAAAAGAACACCAAATAGTAACAAGAGCACTGGATAGGGTTAATAAGTGGGTAACTATAAAAGAGTGTTGCATGCATTCCCTTTACTTTTCTTAATTTTAAAAAATGCATAAGGTACCACTATTCAAAATGGATTAATAATGGGCTTGAATTTTGTATAAGAATAAGGTCAATGTAGATTAGTTCTTTTAAAATTTTATGAATTTGCATTTTACCCCCACAGCAAATGGAGGAGGGTAGGAGTTCATTTGATTTAGATAAGTTTGTACACTTATTGGAACTGTTTTATTGATGTGGAAAATAGCTAAATTCTCTTAACTGAAATTACTTACAAAAATAATTCATGTATGATTCGATATTTAAAAATGTCATGATATAGTGAAAATAAAATAAAATTACTTCTCTTAACATAAACGTTTATTTCATTTTCACTTATGTGCAAAAATCTACAAATCTCTCCCTTCTTCACACTAATTCACAAAAGGTAGATGATACTCATGCTATTTTTTCTATGTCCATCTCTTACATGCGTGCAGTTGTTAATTGGAATTTCCTTGTATGCATCCCTAATGGTGCTTGATATAGATAATAAGCTCCTGGGGCTAGGAATTGTTTAGACTCATTCCTGACTCAAGTGGATACAAAGTAAACATATTCCCTCTTGACAGCTGTGCCCAGGGGTGTGACATAAAAGCTAAGCAAAAGGGTGTGGAGTTGTCCATTAGGTCACTTACGTGTGCTATGTATTGAGGAAACATGAGAGCAACTACCAGTTGCCATGAGGAGATGCACATCAGATTCAGGCTAGGTGGCTGTTTGGAAGGGGTTTGAATTTACCAATATTTTCCATCTCTGGGCCAGGTATAAGCTGCATAAAGGTTTGAAAGCAGGATGATGGCAAATTCAGCAGACATGGTTTGTCAGTACATAAGAGACTATAGATTGGACATCTGTGAAAATATCCAAGGGAAAGGGGTGATAGGTTTGATTTAATTTGAAATGTAGTCTTTTGGAGGGTAAGAAGGGCAGGCATTTTTAAGATAGGAGAGACTGAGGAGAGAATACAGATAATGAATAATGACAATAAGAGAAGGAAAGAGAGTGGAGGGGTATGAACAGGTAGCACATTAGGAGGTCAACAGAATTCTCCTGCTTTACCAAGGAGAGCACATAGCATGGATACCTCAGTAAGGCTACCTGTTAGGCAAGAGAGGTGATATTAGAAGAAATTTTAATTTTGGAGGCAATTTGGATTTATTGGAATGGATCCCACAGGTACTTAACATGGTAAAATTAGTATTACAATCATGAGGGGGCATAAATTAAATTATAACTTTTCAGGTTTCACCAATCAAGTTTGGGTCACAGGGCAAGCAAACTGCACTGTTTGGAAAATCACTCATTCTGGTGGGGCTCACTTTTTAAAACAGGGCTTGACAGTGTGATTAGTCACTGAAAAATTGAAGTTATCTGGGGTCTTTTGGGGTCTTTCATGGATGGTGAGACTTTCCCAGCTCAGGTGTAGTTGGGACTTCTGACAATTGTTCAGGTTGCATGGGTGAGTGATCTCCAGAAGTGAACTCTCAGGCTGGGGAACTATTTAGTCTGAGGTGAAGCCATCTGCAGCAGTGAGCTCCTGGGCTGGGATGATGTCATCTGGGATGTGTGGCAGCCATCTCCTTCCCAGATGGAGACCCACTTGGATTGATGAGGGTCATGTTTTTTAGCTCCTACGGCATTAAAATGAGGCTGAGCTGCTTGTAGAATTTTTTCCCTGTGGACATTTTATTTAGCACTCAGGAACTCCTTCACATTCATCACTGTTGAACAGCAAGACATTTCACCTTTGTGTTCATCCTAATTTAACTCAAGTCACAATAGTTTTAGGCACAAATATTTTAGTTTTCTCTCAAAATCAAGGTTTAACTATTTGATGTCACTGCTACAGCGAGCAGATGTTGTTGAAGAATATATTGAATAGTTTTCACTTTCTGATATTACAAATTAATATCCTTTCCTTTAAAAAAAGTTAGACATTTTTGGTTTTAAATTGGTTTTCATCAGAGAATAATAGTAACACATTGTACTCCATTAAGTTCAAACTATAAAGTACAAAGCCATCAGCTATCTGGTGGCATTCTACTATCACAGGCTTCACTCATAGGTCATGGGATGTGGAGTGCTGAACTCTCTTAGACACAGTGTACACAGCCACTCATGACTTCTTCAACACAATGTACTTTTTATTAGCAGAGTAGCCAAGTAACTTTACAATGGGCAGGACTTAGGGCTGCTCTAGTGGTTTTGCATATTATGCATGATAAATTGAGGCACAATAATTATGATACAACTGACCAGCAAAGTAAAACAAACAAATGTATTTTAAATCATTTGATTATCATACAAAAACAGTCACATTTATTTTTAACACAGTACTAATAGGACCGAATTTTAAAAAATATATAAATTAATCAAATACTTATTAATGGAGTTGAAATGAATGTGTGAGGGAAGAAAAATATGACAAATGCTCAAGCTAAAAAAACAATAATGAATTTAGAACAATTTGTAATTTAAAAAAGCAGCTAAATGAAAAAAGAGAGAAATATTACACATTCAGTGACAGGATATGCTATTATGCTTTAAGGGAATTGGGGCTATTTCCAATCAAGGGTTATAAAATGTTTAGTGACATTAATGTTATTTGCATTAATTGAAAATTATACTTATTTTCTATGCAACAAGTTTGCAGAAACATTGGGTTTATAAAAAAGATGAATTTCCTAAGGCATTTTTATAAAAACTCCTGTCTCTTTAAATACAGAGACATTATCATACAATTTTTAAAAGGAAAATAATTCAAATAGCAACACTTCTTCTTTACATATAAAAGTAAAACATGTATTTTGAAAAAAACTTGTTTTAGAAAATGAAATAAGCTAAAAGGACAATTATTATAAAGATGTTTAAAATCTTAATCACGATGGCAATTTCAGAAATTCTAAATAATAAAACCAAATTTGAAAGCATCTATCTTTAAAATAGAGAGTGGGGTGGGGAGAGAATGGCTAAACATCATTGCTGTAAGCTTCGGCTACACCCCTCACAGTTTTGGCTTAGCTCCCAACACACTTTGAAAACAAAGGTTGTTTCTGACTAAGATGAAACCTTTGTCTGCTTCTCAATCTCCTCCTAATATTGCTGCCAAAAGTCAGGAATGGGATGGGGGTGGGGGGCTTCTCTCACTCTTTATAAAAATATGACAGTATTCTGAGAAGTGCATTTTTATTTCTCCTGTTCTCTATTCTGGTTCCTTAGTTTTAATAATCTTGTCTGAGAGAAGAAGGAAGTCTATGCAGGTGATCTGCCTTGTGGCCTCCATTATTTCCAAGGCAAAGTGTCAAGGAAATATTTACACCAGAGTGTAAATACTGATATATTCTCAGGCCAGCCCAAAGGCCTCCAAGAAAGTCCTGTATGTGCAGAAAGCACCCAGCGCATCCAGCACTCTCAGCCAGAAGGGCAACTCCCAGGAGTCTCTAGAAATCACACTCACAGGCTCGCTGTCTTCAGTGACTTTCAGAAGGAAAGTGGCTTTGGGGATCCCCAGCTACTGGTATGAAGCTTCATGTGCAAAGCCTATTTCCAACATGCAGTGGGGTTTTAACACCCTATTTTTGAAAATTGAATTGTCACTCTTAGTGTTACCATAATATAAATATCAAAAGTATTTCTAGGTTTAATTATATTATTTACAGCAAATGCTTTGAAGTTAACAGTGCATGCCATTTAAAAGTAAGTCCTTTACCATGGGTGTGGAGGCAGTGGCCACTGGAAGATCTGAGTGGAGGGAGAGGGAAAAATAGGTGTAATTTGGGGGCATTTTTGGGACTTGGGACTTATCCTGAATGACAGTTCAATGACAGATACAGGCCATTGTATATTATGTAATAACTTGTAAAAATGTGCAGGAAAGAGTGTAAACTACAATGTAAACTATAACCATCACTTAGTGGCAATGATCCAAGATGTGTTCATCAATTGTTACAAATGTTCCAGCCTAATGAAGGCTGTTGCTGATGTAGGAAAATGTGGGAGGGCTACAGAGCAGGGCATGTGGAAATCCCCTATATTTTTTGTGTAACATTTACATAATCTGTTTCTATAAAAAGTAAAAAAAAAGTACATTAAAAAAAATAAATATCAAAAAAAGGGTTAGCCCTATGGAGTAAAAGGAGACTCATGATTTTGAACCGTGATCTAAAATCCCAAACAAGGTGATCTAAAATAATGAAGTATGGCTTTGGACCACTGACCCTGCATCAGTTGAATCCCATTAGAAAGAACAGAAAGTAACCAGAGAAATAAGAAAACCTACTAGCCTTTTTTGGAGGGTTAGCAGTTGTTTCTGGAAAAATACTAAACACTAACTTGTTCATTTTCCTGCTGTCTGCTTCCCTGGGTAACTGTTAGTAGGTGGTAGGAAAAATGCATGGAGACAAAATAAATAGAGCAAAAAAATTTCATTATCTCCACCAGAGTTATAGGAGGATGTCTGCCTGCAAATCCCCTAAAAATGAGTGAGTACTATAATAATTGAAAGGCATAAAAACCAAAGTTTATGCATTTTTCCTTCACATTTAAAAAAAATGTGAAGGAAGTATCACTCAACAGGTTTCTAAATAATACAAATTTAAATTATTATTCTTACATATAAATCATTAGAACTTCAAATGCCCAGGTTAGCAATATCAATCTGGAGGAAAAATATGAACAGCTTCCCTCCAAATGTTCAGAAAATACTATATTTAGTCCTCATTTGCTAGTGTTTCAGTAGATAAACATATTTTGGGCCCACTTAAAAATTTGCTGAATTCCTACAATGCTTCCTCTGCGTAGATTCCCTGCAGGAAAAAATGGAAATGAAGATGAGAGTTACTCTACTGTCCCCGGGGCCTCATGAGGGCTGCTGCCTCAGAAGTACATCCTGCCCTGCTGCCCCTCTGCTCAGCAGGCTTGCAATAGACCCCTCCTGTGCTGCTGGAGAGTCCTGCTGAGCAGGTCAACTTTGTCCACCAAGAGGGAAAGCCTGTGGAAGGCAGTGATGAAGCCACTACCTTTGATGTGCACCGTGGGAACCCAGCAGAAGCAGCAACATTTCCAGTTTTCCATGTGCTCCAGAGAGGCATAGCAGAAGAACACCATGCAGGTAGACAGGCTTGGAAAACCACTCCCTAAAATACTACTCCAAGCTGCCCTCCGGACTGTCCATGTGCTGAAGACGGTCTGGCTTCAGTTTTCTTTATAAATTAAAATGAGTTTTTACTATTAGAAAAGAAAATACTATAAATTAAAATTGATTACATTTATATTAGAATGATTTGAAATAATGTACATTGGATCTGATATTCTGATTCCATAGTTCATGCATATGAGTGATGTTTGATTTAAAGGCACTGCACTCATATCTTCTTATCAAATGTTGGGGAGATAAAACAATTCTGCTTACAAAACATAAAACCCATACCAATACAGAAGCAAGAAAGAAAACAATTTATTACTGGTTAAGAAGGATCAGGTTTACCTGCATATAAAGTAGCATGCCAGTGATTAATATGTCTGGACAGAATTTCATACAAATTTAGAGTAAAGCAGAAGAAAGAACAATGAAAGCTTCTCTTATCTCCTTGAGACATAAATGATTGCAATTTGTGATTGTTCCCTGTATACTCAGGGCTGGGAATTGAATCCAGTCCATGGCAAAGTGCATGTTTAAGTCCTAACCCCAGATACTGTTACTGTGAACCACGGGATATTGGAATATGGTATTAGTTAAGGAAAGGCCAAACTAAATGAGGTTGAGCCTTAATTCAATAAGACTGAAGTTCTTATAAGCAAAAATTGCAAACCAGAGGAGAAGCCAGAGAAAGAGAGAGAGAGATTTCTGATGAATGGGGAGGTACATCTACAAGCTAAAGAACCCCAATCATTGCTGGCAAGCTAGCACCAGAACATTACAGATTCTGGGAGAAAGCATGGCATGTGGATACCTTGATGGTGGGTTTCTAGCCTTCAAAGACTTGAGACAATAAATTCCTGTTATTTAAGCCCACCAGTATATGTTATTTGTCATAGAAGCC
>JAQZBX010062840.1:0-16809 GCA_029593785.1 Cabassous unicinctus
TCTAAAACTGATTTTTACAAAATATAAATACAAATAAATTAGACAAACAAAATAGCTACTGTATATAGCATGGAAGCATAGAGAGATTGAGAGGTGATGAGTTTTGTTTGTGTGTTGTTTATTATTATTATTGAAATAATGAAAATCCTCTAATAATGATAGAAGTGACGAATGCACAACTATGTGATTATACCAAATGCCATTGATTGTACACTTTGGATAAATTGTATGCAATAATAATACATATCAGTAAAATTGATTGGTTTAAAGAAGTTGTAACAAGAGAGAAGTAAGTATGTAATATATTGATAAAACTGTTAAGTTTTCGATTGTGTGAACATCACCAATGGATTTAGCTCTCACTAAAACAAGAAAGAGAAAGCCAGATGCTGCCATGAGGACCTGCTTTGGGGCACAGCAAACAAGGACACTGCATACCAACTCCCAGAAGAGTGAATGTCAGAGACATGAAGAAGCCAAGAAAAGTAATCATGAGTTATTAAATATCCCAGTTGCCAGGAAGTGTTCCCTTCCCCCACCTGTGATATATTAAGCAAGGGTAAAACTCCTGATGAATTGTATCTAACTGAGAGTAGAGCAGACATCTACCTCCATGGGAAGGTGTCTGAGTCATCTAGGAGGGTACTGGACAAATAGGGAAGCCAGGAATAATAAGGCGTTGCTTACCTTGGTGACTGGAAAGGGCAAACATTACTAGCCCTGATGGTGGAAAGACTAGGTGGAAACACTGTCCCCCTGCTTCAAGGGGGAGTGTGACAGCAGATTCCTTGCAAGGAAGAAGGGTCTAGGAGAGTTGAAAGACTTTTTGCAGTGAGTTTAGCCAGCTGTGCTCCCCCTGGATATTGGAAGGGACCATGACTCAACAGGGAGATGGGAGGTATATCATCTCAGGCTGGCAGTCATGTCCAACCACTTAGGTAAAGAGAGGAATTACATCAGAGAGGAGGCAGAGACAAATGAAGATCTGCACCACTCCAGCTGACAGCAGGGCATCTAACCTGCTCAAGGGAAAAGGGGCGGATAGCCTTCTGAAAGGCTAATCAACCCAAGGATCCAGAGTCACTCAGTGGGAGAATTCCTGCCTAACATATATGAGGCCCCTGGTATGATTCCTAGCAATTCCTTGAGAAGAAATCCACAGGTTATCAGGCATCCAGCTGAAACTTTATGACAGGGAACATATAGACGTTTTCTTTATATTAGCTTTAATTGCATCTCTTATTTTTTTAAAAAGTTCATTTTCGTTTATTTCCCTCACTTTACTCACTAAAACCCAGTTCAAAATCTTCAGAGGGCATGCTTCAGGTTGAGTGATTGAGTAACACCAGCAGCCTGAGAAGATACTTAGAGGTCTAAGAAAGAAGGCTGATTTTCCATGTTTATAATTTTTTTTCTTCTGTCTCCTTCTTTTTTTGAAATGAGTTCCTGCTGTCTTGCTTCTTGTTTTATATCCCCTTCCTCTCTTTCTCTGCTTGTCTCTTTTTCTTTTTTTTCATTTATTTTTTGGTTGCTCATCTATTCTTCCTAAGCTGTTTCTTTTCACTTCTTCATCTTTATCCTTTTGTTTTCCATTGTTGTTCTTTCATTCCACATCTTTTATTTGGTCTCCAGTTTTACTTGTTTGTATTTCTCCCTCTGTCCCTTTTTCTCTGTATTTTTCCTCTTTTTCACTTTTTTCTTTTCTCTTTTCTTTGTTCTTTTCCCCCTTCTCACCATTCCAGCATTTTAATTCATTTTACATATATTTTTCTCAATTCTGTTTCTTGTTTCATTGCTTCTATTCCACTTTCCTAATCTTATTCCTTGGTGCCTCTTACTCAGGTTAATCTTTCAATTTCCTAGGTCTTGTGTGTTTGCTCTCTTAACTTTTACTCTAACCATTACTTTATTCTCTTTGTCTTCCTATCTCTTTCCTTTTCTCTGGTCCTAATTTTTTTTCTTCCAAGGGAACATAGGCAGATCTATCTCATAAAAAACAGCTAAGTGGGGGCAAGATCCTGCCCAAGTGAAATGTTTTGGGAACACACAGAGTAGGAGGTTTCAGGGCATCAATATGGAGTGAGCTGGATGAAGAGATAAATTCCTCAAGGTGATGCTGGCTTGATTCTTGGTTACTGTGTTTCCTCTTCCTTGATTTCCCCTTTTATGTGTATACCAATTTTGTATACAAATGCTATCTCTTTTCCTTTCCTCATCACTCTGTCTTCTGCTTTCTGTTTTTGTTCTTACATTCTATCTCTCTTTGGGTAGTTCTCAAATTTTCTGGTTTTTATTTCTACCTCATCTATCTTGTTTACTTTATTAAATTTTTTTCTTTTTATCCTTTCTTTTCTCTCTCCTCATCACACTGACTTTTTAATTCAGTCTATATGTTTATCTCTATTTGGTCTCCAATTTCATTGTTGTTACCTCACTTTTCTATTCCTATTACACTATACGTCTTACATGAGTTAAATATTTATTTTCCAAGGTCATAAATGGTTCCTCTTCTAACAATTACTATTATTATCATTATTATCCTTTTATTGTTCTTACCTCTTTCACATTCTCTGGCCCTAATTTTTTCCTTCAAGGGAACATAAACAAAAGCAATGAAATAGAATAAGAACAATGTGTCAAAAGCAAACTTAACACATACAGAAAAACAGCAATTAAATAAAACCATAGAGTGAAGAGAGAAGCTAATCTTAATTGAATAAACTAACCAAGATAAAAAGATGACCAAAGGGCAACAAAAAATTACAAACCATACTAAGAAACAGGAAGATATGGCCCCAGTCGAATTAACAACCAAAAAACCTGGAAGAGGTGCAGGACATCAAATAACTAATCAAAGCTGTCCAAACAAACATCATGGACCAACTTAATGAAGTGAAGAAAGAGATTAAGGATATTAAGAAGACACTGGGAAACATACTGAAGAAATTGTAAACATATATAAAAAAAAATAACAGATATGATGGTCATGAATAGCAAAATCCCGGAAGTCAAAAAGACACTGGAAGCACATAACAGTAGATTTAAACAGGTGGAAGAAAGAATTAGCAATGTGGAAGACAACACATCTGAAATAAAACAGATAGTAGAATAAATAGACAAAAAGAAAAAATCCAGCAGGGACTTAGGGAATTGAAGGACAACATAAAACACACAAACATAAGCATTATAGGTATCCCAGAGGGAGAAGAGAAGGGAAAGGGGGAAAAAAGAGTGTTGGAAGACATAATGGCTGAAAACTTCCCAATCCTATTGAGGCAGATGGATGCACAAGTCCAGGAGGTGCAGCGCAACCCAAACAGCATAAATGCCAAAAGGCTTACTCCAAGACATATACTCGTCAAACTGTCCAAGGTGCAAGACAAAGAGAAAATAATGAAAGCAGCAAGAGGAAAGAGAGCCATTACATACAAGGAAAGCTCAATAAGATTAAGTGCTGAATTCTCATCTGAAACCATGGAAGCAAGAAGGCAGTCGTATGACATATTTAAAGCACTAAAAGAAAAAAACTTCCAGCCATGAATTCTCTATCCAACAAAGCTGGCATTCAAAAATGATGGAGACTTCAAAATATTCACAGAAAAACAGAAATTATGAGAGTATGCTAATAAGAAACCTGCCCTTCAAGAAATACTAAAGGAAGTTCCACAGGTTGAAAGGAAAAAACAGGAGAGAGAGAGTTGGAGGAAAGTTTAAGAACAACTAAAAAGACAAAAAGAAAATTAAAAACAACATATGACATACATAAACCCAAAGAAAATACGGCTGATGTAAGTCATTGCTTGAGAATAATAACACTGAATATTAATGGATTAAACTCACCAGTCAAGAGACACAAATTGGTGGAAAGGTAAGGAAATATGACTCATCTATGTGTTGTCTACAAGAAACCCACTTTAGATCTAGGGATACAATAATGTGGAAAGTGAATGCCTGGAAAAAAATCCTACAAGGAAACAATAAGCAAAAATGGGCAGGAGTATCTATACTAATATCAGACAAATAGACTTCAAATATGAATTTTTTGTAAGAGACAAAGAAAGACACTACATATTAGTGAAAGGGGTAATCTTCTGAGAAGAAAGAAAAATCATAAACTGTTATGCAACTAACAAGTGTGCCTCAAAATACATGAGGAAATGGCTGGAAAAATTAAGTGGAGATACAGATGCCTCTACAATTATACTGGGGGATTTTAATAAACCATTATAACTATTAGACAGAACATCTCAACAGAGAATCAATAAAGAAACAAAGACTTTGATTCATACATTAGAGTATCCGGATCTAATAGACATATACAGAATGTTACACCCAAATACAGTGGGAAATACAGTCTTCTTGAGTGCACATGGATCATAATCCAAGATAGAACACATGCTAGGTCACAGAAATAAACACAATGGATTCAGAAAGATTGAGCTTATACAAAGTAATTTCTCTGAACACAATGGAATGAAATTGGAATTCAGTAAGAGCCAGAGAACAAGATTAGGCAGTAAGAAGTGGAAGTTAAGCAACACACTCTTAGACAAACAGTGGGTCACAGAGGAAATCTCAAAAGAAATTAGTAACTACCTTTAAACAAATGAAAATGACAACACAACATATCAAAACCGAAGGGATGAAGCAAAAGCTGTACTGAGAGGGAAATTCAGAGCCATAAATGCAAATACCAAAAAAGAGGAAAGAGCTAAAATCGAAGACCTAACTGCACTCCTGGAGGAACTGGAAAATCAACAAGAAACTAAGAGCAAAGGAAGTAGAAAGAAGGAAATAACAAAGATTAGAGCAGAACTAAATGAAATAGAAAATAAGAAAGCCCTAGAAAAAATTAAAAAAAACAAAAGCTAGTTGTTCAAGAAGATCAATAAAACTGACAAACGCTTAGCCAGACTAACAAAGAAAAAAAGAGAGAAGATGCAAATACACAAAATAAGAATGTGGAAGGTGATATCTCCACTGACCCTGCAGAAATAAAGAGTATCATAAGAGGAAACTTTGAAAAATTATATGCCAACAGGAATGATAACTTAGAGTAAATGGACAAATTCCTAGAAACTCACAAGCAGCATAAATTCATGAAAGAAAAAACTGATGAACTCAATGAGCAATTACAAGTAAAGAGAGAGCCTCAGTCATCAAAAACCTCCCAACTAACAAGAGCCCAGGACCAGGTGGCTTCATGGCTGAATTCTACTAAATGTTCCAGAAAGAAATAACACTAAATCTGCTTCAATTCTTCTAAAAAATAGAAGTAGAAGGAGCATTGTCTAACTCGTTCTATTATGCCAACATTACCCTAATACAAAAGCCAAACAAAGAAGCCACAAAGAAGGAAAATTACAGACCAATCTCGCTAATGAACCTAAATGCTAAAATCCTCAACAAAATACTTGCAAACTGCATTCAACAACACATCAAATGATTTATACATCATGACCAAGTGGGTTTCATCCTGTGTATGAAATGTGGGTTCAACATAAGAAAATCAATCAATGTAATATACCACATAAACAGATTGAAACCAAAAAAATCACATGATCATTTCTATAGCTGCAGAAAAAGCATTTGATGAAATAAAGTACCCTTTCCTCATAAAGACACTGCAAAAGATAGGAATAGAAGGAAACTTTCTGTACATGATAAAGGGTACATTTGAAAAACCCACAGCTAACATCATCTTCAATGGTGAAATCCCAAAAGCTTTCCCTATAAGATTGGGAACAAGACAAGAATATCCACTATCACCACTCCTATTTAACATTGTGTTAGAAGTACTTGCTGGAGCACTGAGGCAAGAAAAAGATATCAAAGACATCCAAATTGGAAAGTAAGAAGTCAAAATTCACTATTTGCGGATGACATGATCCTATACCTAGAAAGTCATGAGAAATCTATAACAAAGCTTCTAGAACTTATAAATGAGTTCAGTAAAATCACAGGCTATAAGATCAATGCTCAAAAATCAGTAGCATTTCTTTACAACAATAATGAGCAACCTGAGGAGGCAATCAAGAAAAAATACCATTTACATTAGTAACTACAAGAATCAAATACCTAGGAAAAAATTTCACAAAAGATGTAAAGGACTTGCATGTAGAAAACTATACAATATTGTTAAAAGAAACCAAAGAAGACTTAAATAAATGGAAGAATATTCTCTGTTCATGGATAGGAAGATTAAACTTCAATAAGATGTCTATCTACCCAAAATAATCTACAGATATAATGCAATCCAAATAAAAAGTAACACGGCATTTTTTAATGAATTGGTAAACTAACAACAAAATTTGTTAGTGGTGAGGGAGGATAATGATGTTACTGGTGAGGTAGTGACTGGTAAGGGATGATGATCCACTGATGGGCCCTTGATACTGATGACTAGCCTTATGAGTCTTTGCTCTTGAAATTGAAATGATACAATGGAATATTACTCAAGTGTAAGAGGGAATACAGTGCTAACACACAGGATAACACGGATGAATCTTGAGGACCTTATGTTGAGTGAAAGAAGCCAGGCATTGAAGGATGAACAGTACTTGATCTTACTGATATGAATTAAGCAAATTGAGCAGTGTCAAAGAGCTATTGTCTGGAAGATAGGTTTATAGGAAATAGAAAAGGAGAAAACGTTGTAAGCCAACACCCATTTGGACATAATCTGTGGTAAGGTGAAAGTGTGTAGTTGCGTATTGAAGGGATATGACAGGAGGATAGTGATATTATTGGGTTGGGAGTTGCAGGTTTGACAGGTGGGTAGATTGGGGAGGTTGGGTTGGAAAGTCCAGGGAACTGGGATGAAGGTTGGAAGAGGGACCAGATGAACACTGGAGATCTGCAGGTATGTGGTTGAAAGTACAAAGTTGGTAATGCTCTTATGGCAATATGACAAGGAAGGGTCACTGGTTTATGATGTTTGATGGGGGGGGTGCATTTGGGACAGTGAGCACATGGAGCAGACTTCTAGGGAGTGTGTGAATGATCATTTTGTCATAATGTATTGTATCAATGGGTGGAGACCCACACAATGAGGGAGAAGGTATTGGACTCTCATTCTTGGGAAGACCAATTTGTTCACAAATAGAGTGGAAGGAGACTCTCTAGAGCATGGGAAGTTCCTAATAGTGAAGGACAAACCAGTGTGTCAAGACCTCAGTGTTGTTGGACGTAACTATGAATCTTGTCATCCTTAGAGTGAAGCCAGGGGGTCACCATTGGCCCCAAGGGGGAGGGGGAAAGATGAGTAGAATAGATCGAACAAGGTGTATTGAGTGGGCAATGGAAGAGTTCTACATGATCTTACAATGATGGACACAAGCCATGTAAATATCATCAAAATTTATAAAAGTGTACAGTCTAAAATTTAAACCATAATGTAAAGCATTGACCATGTTTAGTAGCTATGTTTCAATATTTGTATACCAGTTATAACAAAGGTACCATCCACATATATAAAGGTATTAATATGGGAAGGAGGAAAAGGGGAGGATGTTGGGTATATGAGAGTCCCCTGTATTCTGTATGTGACTTTACTTTTACCTAAAATTTCTTTGAAAACAGCAAGAAAAATACTAAGCCATTGGAGAATAAATGAAAGAAATTGCCACTGTACAGACAGAACACCAGATATTACAGTGATGAAAGGCAAAATGTCAAAATTTTAAAAAATATATTTTTCATTATTTTTTAATATCCCAATTTCTTTATTTTTAGTTTTTTTTTTAATTTTTATGTGTTTTATTCCTTATATTTAAACTTCTCATTATTATTTCATTTTATTAAGTGCATTTGGCTATTTTAATGGCTTCATTCTTGAAAAAGCTTTGGTTCACAGAAGGTCACAACTGGAGCAGGATAGGATAATTGGTGTGGGGTGTCAGTGATGGGGGATACATGGGAGGAAGTTCACCTGGCATACAGATAAGGTATATAAAAAGTTCAAAGGTTCACAGGGCATTGTCACAGTGAGTGGAGACTCACACAATAATCACCAAGATAATATTGAATTTCTACCCTGGAGAGCTCTGCCACATTCTCTAATGGAGAAGCTACAATCCCCAAGTGCAGGAGCAATGACTGGCAAAGGAGGATGATTCACTGATGGGCCCTTGATATTGATGAATATGCTTATGAGCCTTTGTTCTTGAAATTGAAACTTAGCCTAGTGTTGTGGGGTGCATAAAAGTTGCCTCCTGAGAGCCTAATTGTTGTTCAAATGTGGCCTCTCTCTAAGCAATACTCAGCATATAAATGCATTACATTCCCCCCAGCATGGGATATTACTCCTAGGGATGAGTCTCCCTGGCACCAAGGGATTACTACCAAGCACCAACTGGCAATGCAACTGGAAAAAGACTTTGAATAAAATTGGGAAAATGTAAAGACAAATGAGTTAATATGGCTATGAGACTTCAAAGTGAGTCTGATGTCATCCTAGAGGGAGTACTTATGCAAGTCTCAGCAGAATCCCATAGATTGCCAAAGTGTATACTACCCAAAATAGTGGGGCTATTGAGAGTTCTGGAGACACTCAGGTCCTATGGTCAGGTCAGACAGCTCCAGAGTTTGGTGCCTTGCCACTGGGTCGTACTTTGGAGTTTGTGCTCCTAAGAGTGACAGAGTTGGACTTAATTATGTCTTCCCTACACATGACTCATCTGACCCTTCTATTTAAACCTATAATTGGTGCTGGTGTTTATAGGTGTACATCCAAGAAAGTCGAGTCTCTGGGCTCTCCATGTGCCATCTGGACCTGGAACATCAGCAAAGTTGCAACACCTTCTCTACAGCTCATTGGACTCACCCAGGACAACTAACAAGAAGATGATGATGGACATTGACCATTCCAAGGCACAGAGAGTCTGCAACTGCAAGCAAGAAAGTACCATCCATCTTCCCCATGGGATATAAGCCCCCTCTCAATCAGAGGTGGAATGTACATCACCATCCCAGAATCCTTAAGAATGGGGAAAGAAATATGGACTACAGTGAACTTACTGGTATTCTAATATAGACATATTGTGATTCTAGCAATGGAATTAAGTACAACATTGATGTGGAACCAGTGACCACTGGAGGCTCTGGTGGCAGGAGGAGGGAAAAAGAGTTGTAATATGGGGGGTTTTTTTGGACTGTGGAATCACCCTGAATGACACTGCAATGACAGATAAAAGCCATTCATATCATCACATAACATTCAGAACTATGTGGGACAGAGTGTAGACTACAATGTGAAATATTGTCCATATTAATGGCAAAGCTCCAGGATGTGTTTATCAACTGAAATAAATGTGCCACAATATTGAAGGATGTTTATGTGGGAGGGTGTGGAATGTGTGCAGTATGGGGTATATGGGAATCCTTATATTTTGTGTGTAACATTTATATAATCAAAGTATTTTTTAAAAAATAAAAAAATGAATAAATATAAATTAAAAAGTCTCAGAAAGCTTTCAGTATATGGTGGCAGAAGAGGTAGTCAGAAAGATATGAAATATGAGAAGGACTCAACAAACGTTGCTGGCTTTGAAAATACAAGAGGCCCTGAGGACTTGTGGAAGAAGTGCAGGAAAATTCAGAAAGCCAAGAGAAGCCCTGATTAAAAGCTGCAAGGAAGGAGAAACCTCAGTTTCTGAAAGGAACTGGATTCTGCCAAAAACTTGAGTGTACTTGGAAGAAGTTTCTTTCACAGAATTTCCAGCAAGAATCAAAACCCTGAAGATTATGGTCTTCTGTAATTATGAGCAGAAAATTCAGCCACATTGTGCCTCAAATTTTGAACCTAAAAGCTGTGAGATAGATATTGTTTTTTGGCTTAAGTCACTAAGTTTATGGAATTTTTAACAAAGCAATGGAAATATATGCAATAGTATTCCCTAGAATAACATGAAAAATTATACAAAAAATATACAAAAGCTATTTTCAGAAAAAAAAAACAGTAGATCAAGGAAGATAAAATTCTAAAAGAATTTCAAAGGAATGAAAGTAGAAACAGGAGTAAACAATTGTGGGAAGAACACCATAAAACTAATAACAAAATGGTTAATAGACACCAAACATTCCAAAAATTAGTTTAAATGCATATTGTATGTATAAACTAATTAAAACACAACTATTGTGAGG
This sequence comes from Cabassous unicinctus, assembly GCA_029593785.1. NCBI lineage: Eukaryota > Metazoa > Chordata > Mammalia > Cingulata > Chlamyphoridae > Cabassous > Cabassous unicinctus. Next base: position 10,144 of record JAQZBX010062840.1, read on the forward strand.
GTTGACTAAAAGAAGTCCCACCTAAAGATTGTCTATAGAAACTCATTTGAAATATAATGATATAGGTAGATTAAAATGATTAAATTAAAATACATCATGAAAAAAAAAACTATGAAAAAGCACACTTGCACGGCTATATCAATATCATGAGAAATAAATTTTATAGAAAGGAAAATTAATATAGGCAAATTGAGATATTATATAGTGATTTAAAAGTTAACTATGAAGGCATAACAATCTTAAACATACAATATATTTACATACAGATATGAAAAGCTTCAGAATGCATAAAATATAAACTGACAGAACTGAAATATAAAACAATATATGCAGTGACACACAGAGATTTTAAGACTCTTCTCTAAGTAATCAATAGAATCAGTATTCTAAAACCCAGCAGTCATATAGAAAAACCAAACTGCATTGTTAACATTTATGGACCATTTCATTCAAAAGGCACATAATAAAAAATATTTTTAAGTGAAAATGGAACATTTCTAACTGCTAACAACAGGGGTTTTACTTGCCATTGCGTAGGTTACTTTAGCTTAATTCCATTTTGGGGAGCAGATATGGCTCAATCAGTTTGGTGCCTGCCTCCCACATGGGAGGTCCTGGGTCAAGTTCCCAGTGCCTCCTGGAAAAACAAAAAACAAAACAAAGAGCAAAACAAATGAAAAATCCAATTCAGGGAAGCCGATGTGGCTCAGTGGTTGAGTGCTAGCTTTCCACATATAAAGTCCTGGATTCAATCACGGACCCCTCATTACTTAAAACACTAAAACAAAATATTTTAAGGGAAAATGGAACATTTGTAATGCTGAAAACAGTGGTTTTATTGTTATTGTAATGGTTACTTTACCTTAGTTCCATTTCTTTACATGATATCATAGTTTTTATACTCATTATTGTAACGGATACTTTAACATTGTTCCATTCCTTTACTTGTTATTTTAATGGTTACTCTAGCTTAGTTCCATCTATTACTTGATATTATAGTTGTTAACATCTTTTAAATGAGTGACTTCCCATAAAACCCTAAACTCTTTAAACTCAGAGAGACAGATTTGTGCTTGGGGATCTGTCTCCATGCAAGTCGACCATGCATTAAAACTCTTTTTTTTTTAAATCCCATTTTTATTGCATTGAAGTCTGTGCGTAACTGAGCATGAGCCCTTACTCATTCACATTTTATCAAAATAGACCTCTACATAATATTGACATAGATCTTCAATAATGTAAAAAAAAAAAGGAAATCAAAAAGAATTTCCCATGAGATCATGTATTAAAATGAATATGAATAAGAAAATAATAATAAGAAAATCTCCAAATACTAAGAATTTAAACAACAGAATATGAAATAATCAATGTTTCAAAGAAGAAATGCCAAGGGAAAATATAAAATATTTAGAAATGAACAAAATGGGAAGAAGGCATATTAAAATTTGTGACATATATCTACCTCAGTTTGTGGTGGATAATTTCTAACATCAAATATATATAAATATTAGTAAATAAGAATGGTCTCAATTTAATGCTGTAAATTTCTACATAATGAATCTAGAAAAGATCACCCAAAACTTGGAAATGAAGGAAATAGTATGTATAACAATAGAAATTCAATAAAATTGAAAGCAGAAACACAATAGAAGGAAGGATATTGGAAAGATGGTGGGAAAAAAAGTCCCACCAGGAATCAATCCCTCCACCAATACAGGTACTGAACATGCAGGACTGTCTGAAACAAGTATTTTTACCTCCAGAGTCCAGTGGAACACTGTGCAACATCAGAGAGGAGCAGGAGTAAGAGGCTCAAAACTGCAGTAAATTCTTATGGTTGCCACCTCCCTGCAGTGGCAACAATGCCCCATCTGTTATTTTCATGGCAGGCAGCACTGGGGTCTGCAGCCTGGGCTTCTGGCACAGCTAACTGGTGCCAGGGTAGGACATAAAGAACAAGCAAATCTTTCAAAGTCCTGTATGTGTGGTCTGATTGCTAACTACTGCTTTTGATTAGCTACTTAAGATTGCCTGGGGTTTTCTTTGAAGGTTGCCATTGTTACCACCCTATTTGAGCAAAGGTGGCATAAGAATCTTAAAGACAATAAACTTCATCAAAACTATGAAAAAATGTTAAATGACTGCATTAATTGGACAAGAGCTGAAACAAGAAAACAGAGTTTCAAAAGCAATGAAGCACCTTATGGTACAATTACTGGTTCCTCCTAAACCCATCTCTATGTGAGTTGGAGCCAGCTTGTGCTCCCAATGAGGGTTCCTGGCCCCGTTCCACTGGGAGCATGGTAGCCCCTGTGCACATGCTGAGGTGCATGAATGTCAGTGCCAATTTTTGTGCTTGCAATCTGAGGAGCAGAGCTGGGGAACTCATCTCGGGCTCATGCTCCCATAATCAGTCCTGAAGATAGAGAAACTGACTGCAGACAACTGGGACAGTTTGAAAAATAATTAGACAAATTGGACTGGAGATAGCACTATCTGCATTGTCACATAAGAGAAAACCCAGAAGGAGGTGAAAGTCTGTTTCAAAGGTGGTAGAGCGGAAGTTCTTTCAAACTCCTGTAATTTTCAATATTGGAATTCCTAAGGCCACTAGCAATGATAGAGAGATATCAGACCTAAGTTACCAATGTTGGAAATGAAGAAGACAGATATTTATTGAAAATAAGGCAATTATAAGGCAATGTTATTTACAAATATAAACATAAAATTGATAAGTTAATTGAAATGGAACCATTACCTCCAAAACCCCAACTACCAATATTCAATCAAGTTTAAATAAATAAAATGAAGAGAACCTTAACTGTGATGAAATTGAACTTATAGTTACTAACCCTCAGGAAAGAAATTTTCCTGGCCAAGATGGTTTCAGGGCCAGATTCTACAAAACCCTTAAAGACTGAAAGAAGAAATCACATCAATATTTTATAATAATTTGCATAAAATCATTTCATAAGACCAGCATTTCCCAATAACAAAACCCAATACAGACAGGAGTAAAAAAAGTAAACACCAAAACTATCTTTCCCAAACTTTCAATACAAAAACACTAAACAAAATTTTAACTTGAACACAATAACAAACCCAAAGATTAATAAGCAGTAACCAAGTGAATTATTTACTGAGGAAGCACTGGTGGTTCAATATTGGAAAAACTTCAATGGTTTCCACAGATTGAGTCTAAATAAGAAAATCTAATAAGGTCATAGAAAAACATTCGGAGAAATTCAACATTCATTCACTATAATAACTATCAGCAAACTAAGAATACAAGGAAACTTGAAATAATAAAGATCATCGAAAAAATTCTACTGCAAAATGATATACTTAGTGAAAAATGAATGTTTAAATACTAGGATTCAGAACAAGGAAAGGATGTCATTTTCCACCACTCCTAGAAGTAGTACAAAATCATAAAATGTAATAAAACACTGAGAGATCATAAAAATGACTAAAGTTTGCCCCATTCACAAAACATATGATCTTGATATAAATTTCTCAAGAAATCTACACAAAAATAAGCTTCTAGGAACAAATAAGCAAGTTTTGCCAGGGCCCAGAATTCAGATAAATCACCCAAAAATCAATCTTATTTCTATGTACTAGCAATAAAAACATAAAACAAAAATTTTAAAAAGAATATTTCAACTAACCACATTAATATAGAAAACAAAATACCAAGATAAATATTTAAATGCAGCATGTACAGAATCCATAAATATCTCAGTGCAACTAAGACATGTCTGATGTAATATATCAAGTATCTATGTTGAGATACGTACTGTGTTTAAGGACTGTAAGAAGAAGCATAACAAAAGCTGATTTTAAAAAATTAATGAAATTTGGCTGATCATTAAATTTTTAAAATATAGAAATATAAATTTTGGCAGTCAAAAATTATACCTGTATTAGGAACCGAGCCAGTTGCTTTAGGTAGATTTATGTAACACTGTTCTATGAAAGAATGTCTTATTCAATTTACTGGTTGATGATTAATTGATTGATTGATCTCATGTATAGGCTTAATTGCTAGCAGTCTGCAAAGAAGAAATCTCATTTCCAGATATCCAGGTTTCTTCTCTCTCATTTCTCTGCCATTTCCTGGGTTGTTGTTCTGAACATATGTTTTTTGATGGAACAAAATTGCAATGCCTGGTTCTCCCTGGCTAAAGTGAAAAAAATGTAGAGGTCAATCACCTTCATTAAATGATTATGACCCAGATCATACCTCATATCCATTATAATGTCATTAGGCTAATGTCATCATATTTATCCACTTAGCTACAAGAGAGGCTGGAAATTGTATCTTCTAGGCAGAAAGTTATGTATGCAGATGACATTTGAATGGGAGATTCCCACCCAACCAACAAAATAGAGAATAAATATTGAGAGATAATTAATAATTTACCAAGCAACAAATGAAAATTCAGAGCAAGAGAAGATTCTAAAAAGCCTGATGAGGTTCAAATAATTCAGTGTAAGTATCAATACATATTCTTTAAGGATACTTAGTTTTTATAATAGCATGCTATTTTATATGTGACATTAATGAAAATAAGTGACAATATATGTAATGCCTGGCACTGTTAGTTGACTTCCTAAGAGTTGTCTCAAATAAAAACAAAACAATGCTTCCCAGTCTTCCTAGAGGAAGGAATGAGGGTGAATAGAACACTTAACTCAACTTTTTCAAATATAGATTAAGTGGAATTTTTTGGAGCTTATTTTGGGAAAATTCTTATAAGGAGCTTGACTAGGAACACATTTACTCTTCTGCCCAATGACTTCTGTTTTTCTCTTTCCAGGTGTCTGGACCATGATGAAATGCTGGGTGCTGCTGTGCTCATTTCTACACTTGGGAACCAGAGCCATATGCTCAGGTCACTGAAGATAAAGTGTTTAAAAGTATGGTTCCAAGTGAAGTTTGGAAGTGACATTTCAATTCTGCCATCTTGAATATGGCAGAAAAGTAAAGCCTATTTTGCATTAGCAACATTTTGGGGAATGTTCTTTTATTCTAGAGTATCGTGATTCCAAATTCACTAAACAACTACATTCCAGCAGTAAAGAAGAGATTTTGAAATCATTTAGGAGGAACATGTAGGCATTTCCTCATATTTCATAATAAAGTATCCGTCTTTATTGACTGCAGCCTAAAACATAGATGTGGCATGCAAAGAAATGGAGATAAAAAGTTATTTCAAAAAGGACAAGAAAAAAAAACTTGTAAGGAGCTAAAAAGACATTACAAATCTTCTAAATCATCATAAAGAAAAAAAGCAAAGGACAAGCATAAACACATAAAGCACACACAGACATACTACTATGGTTAAATGTGAATAGAGTATTTCCCTAAGAATCACATGTATAGTTAACTGTTTCAGTGCTTTGCACAGTAATAGGGAAATTGATTACAGATGAATGTGAGACACGTTTTTCCTAAGATCATTGTTTTTATCGTCATTTTTTATCTTATCTGACAATTTATCTGGAAAATTTACAAAGATATAGAATAATTGAAATGCTGTTAGGAACATCTAATTATATTTTAACTGAGTTTATTAATTTCAAACATATTATTTTACCTATACATATATATTTTGAAATTTACAGATACAGATTCTTTCAATTGTTTCATAAATAGTTCACATTCTTTTTTCAAATGTAATCATCATATATACTTTAATGCATGTACATATAAAATTTATAATGTTCTTAAAATATAAACATTTTTCTCAATGTACCAGTTAAGAATTTGAAATTATGTTGCAGAAATACCCACACTTCCTCCTTAAACACATTAGAACATGACTGATGAGATCAGGACTTTCTCCAACAAAATCAAAACATCATTTTCATAGTCAAGGAAGAATGTCAACCTTAATCTAACTGTATTACAATTGTTATTTGTACACATATATAGAAGATTATATATTATACCATATCATATACCTGTCTACATATTATGAAATATGATAAATAATAAACTTAATGGTGTGTTAATCCTTTATACTTGAATAAATTATACTTTATCTAACCAAAGCAGTATTGTCATAATAAAGACTGAAGAATATGTTTCTCTATATACTAATATTTGTGATTGAAACATTATATATTTAAATAAAAATAAAAGGCAAGCAGCAATTAATACGTACAACAGGACTCCTTTCATGTAAGGAAGAAAGGAAAATAATAAAAATAATATATTCATATACACACGTACTACACATATATACACATTCCTACAATCACATTTTTCACTTTTTAAAATATTATTTTTTTTTAAATTTTTAACAGATACTTAGATTAAATACTTTTACACAATAAATATAGGGATTCCCCTATGCCCAACACCCCACATATGCCATGCCCTCTCACATAAATGTCCTTCATTAGTGTGGCACGTTCATTGCAAATGATAAATGCATCCTGGGACTTTGCCATTAAGCATGGACCATAGTTCACATTGTAGTCTACACTCTCTCCCACAAAGTTCTGCATGTTATGTGATGATATAAAATGTCCTATACCTGTCATTGCAATGTCATTCAGGACAACCCAATTCCCGAAAAAGCCCCTGTATTACAACTGTTTTTCCCTCTCCCTGCCCCCAAAGCCTACAGAGGCCACTGGCTTCACATCAGTATT
>JAQZBX010062841.1:0-16804 GCA_029593785.1 Cabassous unicinctus
TCCATTGTGAGTGAGGTGCCACACTCACTGATGAAGGATGTTGGTGTGGGATGTTGTGGGATGTGTGGGAGGTGGGGAAATGGGAATCCCTGTAATTTCTGTGTAATATTTAGGTAATCTAAGCACCTTTAAAAATAATATATATATATATATATATATATAATAACATTTATGTAAGCAAATGCACATATATGCATATGTATTTATATATCATTTTACAAATATTGGTATGTATTGTGAAAAATTTTGATTTTTACCAACAACAATAAAAAAAAAATAGAGTTGGTTTTGGGGAAAAATACACCAAATATAAGATACGACTATAGTTAGTAGCAATATTTTGTCAATGCTCTTGCATAATTTGTAACAAATGTATCACAATAATGCAAGGTGTTGGTGTAGGGGTCATGTATGGGACCCCTGTATGATGTTATGCATATTTATTTTGTAAGCTCACAACTTTTACTATATACTTGTTTATTATGTAAGCTCATGTATGAATGATATACTTCAATAAAAATTAAAAAAAAACACATGAATATGGGTGATATTGATATATAAGACAGTTTTTACAAAATAGAAATAGAAATATACTAGAAAGAGTATATCTAAATATACTCTTATATATAGAAATATACTAGAAAGAGAAAAAAAGTATAGCAGCTATGTATGGCAGGCAAAGTATAGAGAGATTGAGAGGTGATGAGTCCTGTTTGTTCGTTTGTTTGCTTTTTGTTTATTATAATTATTGGAACAATGAAAGTGCTCCGGGAATGATTGGGGTGATGAATGCACAAATATGTGATTATACCAATACCATAGATTGTACTCTTTGGATGGATTTATGATTTATTAATATGTAGCATTAAAATTGATTTGTTTAAAAGAAAAAAAAAAAACATGCTCATAGGTCTACAGTTTGACTGCAACTTGGATAACCCAGGAAAAGCTCAAATGAAAGTGAAGAAAATGTTATTGGAAGAGAGTGGAAATTTTGGAAACAATATTGTCTTTAGCACAAGGAAACAGAATATATGCCTCATGAACTGGATGATCTAAGGAGGATTCTAGGTAAAGTGTTGAAGCTGTTTCTCAGATTATTCCGTTTGTCTCTAGTAAAATTTGAGGAGAGAGAATCATGCTAAAGAAAAAGCTATCAAATATTAATGAATCAGGACTTGATGAATTTGAAAATAAAACTGTTTCTCATTCACAGCCTCTTTCTGTGTATATGGCTTTTATCTATTGTAATAAATTCTAATAATATTCATGGGTAACTTACAAAAAATTACAGAAATTATATTAGTTTGGACAAAAAGGAACAGATTAAATTCAAAATCAACTTTGGACCATTATGTTTCTGTAGATAAAAAGTAGCCTGAGAAAAATACTAACCTACAAACACAAGTTATATATTATGGAAAAGAATAGATAATAAAATGGAGATCAAGAGTGACAGGGAAGAAATGAAAGTCACGGAAACTCACTCCCAAAGCTATGATTGGCAATAACCAAGGCACTTGCAACAATATGTCTCTGGCTCGCTTTCAGAATTTCTATAGAACATTCACTTCTGTGGGGCTCTGTGCCTTCTGTTTTTCCCTGTTTTTAACACGTGTTTATAAAATTTTTAACATGCCATTGTATGTTGGCGTTGGGGTAGGACATACACTTGTCCCTTTAATTCACGTCTTACAATTTAAAGGAACGAGACTCAAAAAGCTGCATCCAGGGAACCACACTCAGGAATATCATCCATAACTAGACTTCATTTAGATTTTGAGATATGGACCATAAGCCTGATTCTGATGCTATATTTAATATGGCTGGAGAGGGATCTTTGAAGAAGGGTAAAGTGTGTATTTTGTTTGTGGGACAGATGTGTGTTGTTGTGGCCAGAGGGCATATGTGTCAGATTGTGTATCTATGACAATATACCTTGTTTTATACGCTTTTCCACAGCATTGCCATTTCCCCATCAAGAGGAGGAGTTTATGCCTTTTCTCTTTGAACCTGGGAGGAACATTTTTACTGTCTTGGCTAAGAGTATGGCAGAAGTGAATCTGTGTGACTTCCAAGGTTATGTTAATACAGCTTCTGTCTGGCTCACTGTCTTGGGACACAAGGATTTTCGAGTTCTGAGTAACCATGTAAAAAAGACGCACTACCCTGAAGCCACCATGGCTTAGAGGCCATGCAGAGAGAACACGTAGAGATAGAAGGGAGATGCCCAAGGAACACCATCTGTTCCAGCCCCCACTGTGCAAGAATTTCAAGCCCAGGCACCTGGCATGCAAGAAAAGAAACCTTTTCGATGGCCTCACCCCAGTCACTTTCTAACTGCAGCCCCATGAAAGACCTTGAGCCAGAAGCCCCTAGCTGATCTGCTCAGGAACTCCTGACCCACATAACTCATCTGAGATAATAACTGACTGTGTGTTTTTTAAAAGCCACTTAGTTTTGGAGTGTTTTTTAATACAGCAATAGTATCTAAAACACTATAGTAATTTAGGCAGTGTGGTATTACCTCATGGATAGACAAACAAATTGAAAAAAACTGAAATTCAAGAAACAGAAAAATGCATACATATGATAAATTAATGTACAGAAGTGGTGGCATCACAGGGTAGTGGAGAATTGAATGGTTATTCAATAAATAGTTTTGGGACAGTTTAGTTATTCTTATGATATAATAGGAAAGAACATCTCCACCTCACAATATATCTGCAAGTTATAATGCTGTATGGATTAAAGCCATAATTGTAAAAAGCAAAATTTTAAAATTTCTAAGGAAAATTATCTTTTTCAAACTCAGGGAAGGGAAGGACTTTGAGATGTAGTTGCAGTGATCTTTCTTCCTGAGCCTTGCTTCCTTGTCTCTGGATCACAGCTTAGGTAGTGAATGCTTGATCTTAAAAGTGCCCATACCTCTTTCCATGTGTCAACTCTTCTAACCTCTCTAATTACATTAGCTCCTAATTCCTTCTATTGGATTATTTTCTTATTAAAACATCTAGAATACTTTTGATTTCCTTCACTGATAAATAAATTACTTGACTGGCATTTAAGTATACTTAATTGAATTTAAATTATAAGCCGAGAAAAAGATGAGGGAAAAATTCCAATTTTACTCTTTACTATATATGGTTTTTCTCAACAGGAAGAACGTAAGGCCAGACCCTTAAAAACTGATCCTTGTAACATGAATTATATCCAGAAAAATGCTACAGTGCAATTTTAAATGGGAAGATCCCTTTGATTTATCACTTAAGTCAATGAGAACATAACATTTAATTTACAAGAAGTCAGAATGTCATTTGTTGTGTATAACAAAAGAAAACAATCTGTTCCCATATGTTTAAAAGCCATTGTGTTTTTAAAATGTGTGCCCAGAGAGTTTAATGTAATGCAGGTATATTCCAGTGCTCTTCTATGACATGAATGACTTTTTAAAATATGTATTTTAATAATTGGAGGAAGACAATTGATCTAGATGTGCAAAATGGAGTTGAATATCTTGCTGTCCAAAGGACAGTCATAATACCTTCACAAAATTAACATATGCTATCTGCTTATCTTCATTCCATCATAGGTTTTTAAAAGTTAGCATTTAGCATGTTATAAGGCTAACAAAGTTCATTTCTCATGGGTATATCCTCAACCATTAGCACATGCTGTGAGACTTTAATTTGACCAAGACAAAACGTTTTACTATTAGAATAAGTTTTTAGCAATCAGAATTTTAAGTCAAAATTGTGTGTACTTGAAATCAAATAAATTTTTTTAGTCCACAAGACACTTAAAATAGTATAATTATATAAATAAATATATATAGAGAGAAACATAAATATAGGATTAAGCCTGTATAATTTTCTTGATCCTTAAGGGCTATAACATATTCCACTTTGATAAAGAATAATTTCTATAACTTTCTTAGAATAGGCTAAATAACCCAAATAGAATAATAAAAATATATTAACGTGTTCACTGATAGTGAAATTATCTGTTACTTCTGTGATAGAATAAATATCATGTTCTGAGTGAGGGATGCATCCCTCTTTAAACTAGGGTCAATTTTCAGCACCAAAGATTCCTCATAGCATTTTTCATTTCTGCATTTCTCAGGGTATATATTAAGGGGTTCAACATGGGGGTTAAGAAAGTTAAAACCACAGTCATGGATTTATCAATGGGAAAGGTAGAATTGCACTTTGCATACAGAAAGATACAGGGAACAAAGAATAAAATAACCACAGCAATATGGAATGCACAGGTGTAGAAGGTTTTGTGCTTTCCTTCCAAACCATATGTCCTCAAGGAGTGTAAGATGACTACATAGGAGACCAGAAGGATTAAGAAGATGACAGTGCAAATTGCACCTCCATTGGCTGTCATGGAAAGTCCAAGAAGGTAGGTATTGGTACAAGCAAGTTTTAATAAAGAGTACATATCATATACAAAGTTGTCAATGACATTGTGGTCACAGAAAGGGAGCCGATAAATAAAGAGAAATTGAACCAATGAGTGCAGAAAGCCTCCAACCCATGCCACCAATAGCATAAGAACACACACCCACCAATTCATGATGACCAAATAATGAAGAGGTTCTCAGATGGCCACATATCAATCATAGGCCATCACCACCAGAAGAACGACTTCAGCACCAGCAAATGAATAATCTATGAAGACTTGAGTCATACAAACCTGGAAAGAAATGGTCTTCATCTCTTGCAGCAAGTCTATGATCATTTTTGGAGCAATGGCAGTAGAATAGACAGCATCTATCAATGATAAATAGGTCAGAAAAAAGTGTATAGGAGAACCCAGAGACCAGCTGGCCATGACTGTTGCTATGATGATCAGGTTGCCCACTATCGTCACAATGTAGATGAGTAAGAATGTGACAAAGAGAAGTTTTTGCCACCGCCAGGATTCTATATGAGCCCCAGGAGGATGAGGGATCATAGCCTGCAAGCAAAAGGGCCAATAATGAATTTGAGAATATTGCAAGTTCTATGTATAAATGTGATGTTTTACTCAATAACATTTTCTCTACAGGGCCTCACACACAGTAGTTTTTTAGAAAATAAGGGCTTGAAATCTCCTCCCACAATCACTCATTCCTTTTCACAAATTTCTTGCTTCACCTTCAATGAGACTTCAGCATTTTTAACTGGATGGTACATGGCAGTAGGAACATCTGTGAGGCGATCTACTGAAGAAGAAAGCTGCTTCCTTCAGAATGTCTCTCACAAAGACTGTATTTTTGACATTTTATCTCATTTATTTTTTCTTGAAGTCTTTTTGGCATTCTTGGATTCACCACCAAAATAATTTCACCTCACATGACTTTATATATATATAGATATATATAGATATATATACTTATGTAAAATTGTACTTAGTGCCTGGAGCTTAAAGTTTTACATTTACAGATGTGCTTTCCTGAGTTACTTTACTATGAGCTCCTAGAATATAAGAATAAATCACCTGCAGACATAAAAGGGAACCAGGCACTTAATGGGTGCTTATTAAACTTCATTTAATTAAACTGAGTTTCAAAAATCATCAGAGGGCAATTTAGCAGAGATAAAAATATTAAATTCTTCCCAGTCAAGAAAGAAATAAAAGTAATGTTTTGTTTGAAAATACACACACAGATATACACATACAAACTGGATTGACATTTTTTGCAACCTAATTTATTTGAGGAAAGAAATGGGTAATACGAATCAAGGTGGATGGGCACTGCACAGACATTTTCTATAATTTTCAAAAGAATTTAGAGTATCTTATATTTAATCAATTCAGACTCAATTCAGAGTATTAAAAAAATTTAGGCAGAATCATGGCTTCATAGAAAGAACTCTGTACTAAATATCTGGAAATAGGTATTTATTTTTTAGTCCAGTCATCTTGGAAAATATCGTCTCAAATTATATTATTTATTGGAAATGTTATGATCTTCTTTTCGGATGTATGAGTCTCTGAATTCTTGTTGTTGAAACTTTGTCCTAAACTACATAACACTTTTACTGCTAGACCAATTTTATATTAATCAGGGTGAAGTAGCATGTGCCACCTGTTGTTTACTTATTAAAGTAATCAATAGATACAACCATCACTTAGTTCTTATTATTAGCTCTTGGGTATCTGAATCTGTGCTGAATATAACACTTTTGCTAAATTTAGAAAAGACCAGGGCAAATTTTATGTGCAAATATATATTTTTATGACATAATATGAGTGGAATTATTTTAAATATGCTGTTACAATGTCTACATTTTTTGATGGTGATTTTTAAATGGCAGGAAATTATCCTATCTTTTGTGCTGCTAAGCAAGACAATCTGTACTCAAGCACCATAGGGAGAGTAAAATTAAGGATAGAAAGACAATAAGGAAATATGCTGAAGAAAATATGCTTTTAATTTGAGTAAAAAAGTTTGGTTTTGGGGGTCTGATTGAGTTGAGGATAGAGGAATTTCATTTACTGAGCTGTCAATCAGGAGGTGACATGGAGGCTAGCAGAATCAGTACCTGTTCTTACCTCTCAGAATCTGTGTACTTCTGGGCCAAATAAAAATGAGAAAACTGATTCTAAACTTCAGGGTATATCAGTAGAAGAGATGAGCTGCCTAACAAGGGAGTCTCATCTTTGAGGCTTCTGTAGCTAATTGCATAAGTATAATTAAATAGCCTCACTTACAATTATGAAACTATACCTGCATTTACAATTGCAAGTAGATCCTCCGAATTCATTGAAGCTGTCTGAGAATTTAAGAGATAATTTCCATTAAGAGGATTTCACCTCTTGATTTATTGAGTAGTTATAACAGTTTATGAATTATTTTTATAGGTGTATCTCCCATTATAATCTGTGGTCTCTATACAGATAGCAAACTTATCTTATTAATAATTGTATCTCCAGAATCTATGAATATGCTATATGCATTGTAAGTACTCAGTAAAAATTTGATACTTAACAAAGTTTTAGGGGCATAATTATTATTCTAAAGTATTGAAAACTATATGACTCTTCCAATGACTCTTTATATTTTATGAAAAAATAAATATATCTAATGTAAACCTTTACCATATTGTTCAAATGTCTTTAAATATTAGATGAGAACAAGTAAGTGATTAAGGGACCCTCCAAAAATGCAAATCCTTTGATTAGCATCCCACAGTGACAATTAAAATAAGATAAATTAAGTAGCTCACCAAGATACCAAAATCAACAACATAAGGGTGGAAAAACAAGCTACTATTATGGTATTCAAAGTGTAAAATACTGGAATACACTTTCAGTCAGTAAGGCTTTGGAAATTTTATACTCTGCAATTTTGAGATTTAATCCAGATCTTTTTGAAACATATAATCACAATCCATGACTAAACACATCTCTATTTAATTCTCCTTGAGAGCAATAGGATTTTGTTAAGTGATTCTGCAATAAGCACAGAAATGTCCCCTCAAAATTTTTGAGATCTTAATAAACATCTAGTCAGGATATTGTTTAAAAAATAAAAGATGATTTTTCCAAGTCATCTTCTTCAGAGTAAAAAAAATTGCTACCTTTCAATCCTGCAGACAATTGATTGGACTCTTGAGATAAATATAGAAAAGCAATAATCAGACCGGGTGGATTGCCTATTCTTTATATAGTCTTTGCCAGTTTTGCTTTTTGTTTTGTTTTGTTTTATTTTATTTGCAAGGCTGGGTAAGGATTCCTACATAGTATCATTATTGATAGCTCAGGTTCTAAATTCTGATTTGGAATTGGAATCTCAGTATCTACATTTACCAACTGTGTTACTTTGAGTAATTTACACAACAACACTTGAACAATGAGGATTATAATGGCACCTAAAACTTAAGGTGGTTTTAACAATTAAATAGGAAAATGAAAATACAAGTTTTAGAAAATTGTCTGTCAAATAAAATGGACTAAATAAATGTAAGATATTGTTTTCTATTATGTGTTTCCCTATGTAACTTTAGTGTTACATCTCTACAATTAGTCTTACATTAATTTCCTCAAAGTCTACTCTCCTCCTAATTATACAAAAGAGCATTCCATGTGGGATGGATGGATTGACTAAGCTACTATTAAATGCAATTATGGCATCTGGTTTTTACTTTACCATTTACATTACTGGGTAGAAATCTTTTCGCTGCCTTTCTCCATACTATCTTTAAAACTAAATAAATCTATTTGGGGTAATGGAAAAGCTTTTGTCATGGTGGTGATAGCAGCACAACGTTGTGAACTTAAAAAAAGGCAACCAAATTTAATGTGAGGGACTTTTTAATATAAATTGATCAATGTAAGAGATTAACTATGTATATGATGTTATATTTTTATTTCCATTCACAATATTTTTAAGACCATGAAAATAAGAAAATGCCTGTGCAATTGACCCAGATTAATTTCTAAAGACACTAAAATCCCTTTTCTTAAAATACATAAGCATACGTTCATAACTTAGAAAGTAACTAAATTTCCATGTTTGTATTAAGGAGCTATTAATTTACACAGCAAAATGTTATTTTGAAGACCATACATATGTCATTTTATATTGTTATGTTATGATTTTATGTTATATTATGATATGGTACATTATGCTATATGTTTCGTTTCAGTACCTATGTAAACACTATAATCCAAAGAAAAGCATTTCCATTGAATTTATCCCAATAATATTCTATAAAATAGAGAAAATGCATGTGTTATCTTATTCTCAGAGTTTCAGGCATAAAACCTTTGCTCTCAAATGATAAGACCTACTTCTTAAGATAGACACAGAATTCATTCCAAGTCTATTTTGACCTATCATCAAAACAGTGGAGAGTTTTGCAAATATGTTACCTGGGTTTTCTTTTTCTCCTTCAGTCACTTTTTCAAAATCCAGGCTTCCTCAATTTTATCTTTGGTCCTGAAAGATGATGGCTTATTTTTTTTGAGCTTCCTATAAAATGAAGATTGCCACCAGAATGATCCTGATGTAACTATAGAGAAAAGATCAGAGAACACTCACTCACTGGAGTTGGAAATGCTTTCTCACACACAGTTATATTTCTTTATGCCTGAAGAAAACATGACCATCTTATGGAGCCTTCATAAAAAAGTTCATTTTTATGAACAAGCTTGGATTATAGAATTATCCAGAGTTGATTCCAAGGATGGAATCAACACCATCACTTCCAGAAGATGGTGTTTATGTAAAGACACTATTTTGGAACACTCTCTGTCCAATTCATTTTTTAAAGTTGATTCCAAGAATATACTGTTGATATGATTCATGGATCTTCAAATTTGCAAAGTGTCTGCTCTTGAGAATACTTATCAAGAATCAAAGAAATCTAAAAGGTCATTATTACTTTTAACTGACCAAATCAATGAAACAAACCTTTAATAGCATTTTTAGTCAATAGTGCAATAAGCCAGATAATAAAATAAATGCATATTGTTTTGGTTACTTTTTAAGCTTTCATATGACTGTTTTAATACAGTTCATATTAGTAATACAGTGGCTTTTATTTACATCTTGACTGTAACATAATACCCAAGGAGAAATTCTCCCAGCTAAGAAAGATATGACTGGGTACTTAATCAAAATTGAATAAGAAAACCTTTCACTGAGCTGTTGAAAATTTTGTTCCCAAGACTACTTATTCCTAATTAAATTTAATGAGGAATCATTACCTAGAGAGCTGAGACCTTCCACTTGATATTTAATGAATTTTATATTTTCAAACTCTTTCCCTGGCCAATCACTGTAGGAGAATTAAGTGCAAAAACAGCAATCTAACAACAAAGAAAAAATGGCTTATTGAGACCAAAGATTTAAGGTTGCATGACAAAGGAAATTTTATTTTCAGTTAATCAATATATATATGAAATTCTCAGAACCAAGAGGGCACAGAAGTGAATAGAAAAGTTTAAGGCTTTGTGCATGACAAAAGTACTTAATAGATAAGTATGGCACAGGATCATTGCTAAACAACTTTCA
The DNA here is from genome assembly GCA_029593785.1 of Cabassous unicinctus. NCBI lineage: Eukaryota > Metazoa > Chordata > Mammalia > Cingulata > Chlamyphoridae > Cabassous > Cabassous unicinctus. The sequence continues at coordinate 10,016 of JAQZBX010062841.1, forward strand.
AAACGTTTCAGTCCAACTTGGATAATATCATATACTAAATTCCAACTAAGAAGTTTTGTCAGAAAGAAAGTAAATTTCTTAAAATAAATATGTAAATAGGCCTTTGGACTTAAAATATGAGAGAGCAAATTACATGTAATATGAGAAAAAAGATATAAAATATAAATCCAGAAATATTTGGTAATTAATTTCAGGTTCCTTTCATATAACAATGGCAGATCCTTAAATCTGAATCTCTTCACTCATCCTCCAAAGACCACATTGTGCAAACACAATAGGCACATAAAATCACACGTAACTAATAAATCCAGCATAACTAATACCTCAAGAATACTATGAACTTCAAATTATCTCTAAATAGAGAAAATAAAACAAAAAACAAACACCAAATTCCAGCAGATATCTCTGGAGCTTATAGTACTTGCCTGAAGGATGAATAAAGGAAGCCTGAAGAGAGTGTGGAGAAGAGGAGAGGGAAGAAGAAAGCTCAAGGGAAATAAAATCAACCAGAATCACCTATAGAAGAATAAGTCACACTAATATTAAAATCACTACAAAGAAAGGTCTGACTGAGATCTAGTAAATCAGATTTAGTATAAGAAAATAGCTTGAAATTATGTAGGACCTAAGATGGCATGGAAAATAAAAAATAACATTACCTCTCGGGGAGGTGAGGACGAATAGAAACAGGAAAGTAGTTTGAGAAGACTTGGTGGTAGAGGAAAAGAAGGAAGCTTGGCAAATATGGAAAACCTAAACCTAGTCAAAGTGTAACTATCAAATTCAGATTGAGGAAAATTCAACAAAGCAAATGGGACATATTCTGCAATATTTTACTGTGGTAAAAACCAAAGAAGACCTGTAGAACAGTTCCAGGTTAAAATAAAAGAGACACAGCAATTAAATGTAATGTATGATTATGGATTTTTCCTGTGTCAGAAAAAAAGTCTTACATTAAACATTATATGAATAGTTGATGAAATAAGAATATGGACATATATTGGGTAATATTGTCATATGAATATTTCTGAATGTCATAATTCTATGTCTTTATGAAAAAAATTTTTTTCTGATCTTAGGATATATCTACTCAAGTAAGTGTCATGATGTCTCACTCAAGGGAATCAGAATAGCCAAATACATCTTTAAAAATACACCCTATTTTCAAACTTACTTCAAACTACAGTAATCAAGACAGGCTTTTTCTTCCCACCATACCACAGCTTTTTTCAAGCGACCCCCCTCATATTCAGCTACAGCTATTAGCATATTCAGAAAAACAAAATCTTTTCCCTTTGTCCCTTCTGACCTGGGGATCATAATGATTTACCATTGTTGCTAGTCTTTGAGTACTTCTCCAATTTTTTAATTCCTTAAACCTGCAGAACTCTATATAAATAGTTTTCAGTTGTTCTTTTGAAGAGAGTTATCTGCTTCGACCAGATCACTGAGAGTGGGGATGACAATTTTTAATGCACACATTTTTTTTTTTAATGGGGAAATACCACAAGCATCATCAATGAAGCCAAGAATATGTCAAGGTTTCCCCTAGCCACAATTATTATCCCACATTTTTTTAAAAGCCCAGGTAATACAATAATATAATAAGGAGAAATATAATATAAAATATTGGAAAGAGAACATGTTCCTTACTTAGGATGATATGTTTTATACTTGGCAAATTTAAAGAGTAAACTGAAAAGCTATCGTATTATATAAGGGGGTTCAGTAAACTGGGCTGAAATCAAAACTGAGCTGATTCACATGTATTAATAACTTTCTCAAATATTAGTCATGATTATTTAGATGATACAATGTGGAAAGGACAACTTCCATTAATGTAATCAAATTACAAAGTATGTGGAAATAAACTCAAGGAAAATGTGAAAGACTTATAATAGTAAAAACAAAACAAAACAGAATCAAAATGATTATTGAAGAAGTTCAAAGGCCTAAAGAAAGAGAATATTCATGTTATTAGATAGAATGGTTCAATATGGTGAAGATGCAAATTCTTTCCGAACTTGATTATATTTTTATTAAATTTCCAGGCAGATTCCTGTATATTTCTACAACCTTCTGAAATTATTAAAATACTAATGTGGGAAAGAATTGTTTGAAACAGAAAATGCTGTTTTAGTAAGATTAATAAAGGGTAGGTTTTTTTATGAGGTATCAAAATATCTGCTATAAATCAACTAAAATAATGGGATATTGTCCTAGGAATAATCATTCAAAGGAAGAGTATCTAGAGATAGATACACAAATATTTGTACATCAAATAAAAAAACACATCATATTGAATTAGGGAAGTAGGATAGATTTTAAAATAAATGCATTGAAATAAAATGATTTGAGGGCAACAGAAAGCCATTTGAACCCGAAAATCTTTACACACATGTACACAAACAAAAATACATTTTCTATATTTATTTCCCTAAAACCTTCCATACACAAATGCATATATATATATATACAGAAACCTTTAAACATATTTAAAAATATATAAATTAATTAAAATAAAATATTTGTGGATTATCATATATTCTTGCAGTAGGAAAGTAGAAACATAAAGGGATATGATTGAAAATTAACCAACATTGAAAAAAAACTATTCGTCTCTACACTATAAAATACCTTCAAAGAAAAAGTTTTCTTTTGCATTATAATACATAAAATTTCTTTAAAATAAATATAAAGATTTTTAATATGTCAGTGAAATTAGGTAAAGTATATGGAAAAGCAATTTGTAAAAGTACAAATGGCAAAATATTTCACAATTAAGAAAATGAATTCAAATTGTTTATTTAAAGTAAGATAAAATTTTGCTTCCATAAGGCAAAGATTAAAAATATTGATAAAATCATTGTTTGGTAAAGCTGTGTATAAGCACAACAAAAATTAAAATTAATATATGTAGGAAGAAATCTATTAAAAATATGAGAAAACATTTTATGAACTTTTCAAAACTTAAAAGCATTAAATGAATGGAGAGATATATTACATTCATGGGTAGGAAGATTAAACACAATGAAGATGCCAATTCTTGCCAAATATATAGATAGCATCAGTGCAACTCCAATAAAATTCCCAACAGCTTTTTTTTTTTTTTTACTGTGACAAGCTGAATCTAAAATGAATATGGAAAAGTAAAGTCTCAACTTCACCAAATCTCTTCAACAGAAAAATAATGTTGCAGGGTACTTGTCTTGTCAGACATGAAAAACATTATAAATAATATTGTAGAAATGAACACAGGGTTAGAACAGTTGATTAGTTGACCAGAAGAGATATAGCAGAATGAGAATCAATCATAAATGAAAACTCCATATATGACATAGGGAAAGAAAGGATTATTCAATAAATAATTCTTAAACAACTAGTTGCTTACATTGTGAAAAATAAATGAGATTTTAACCTCACAGCGTACACAAAAATCAACATTCAATGGATTAAAATTGAAAATTAAAAAATGAAATAAATTGAAATCTTCAGAAGAGCATATAGAATATTTTCCTAGACCTAGATTACAAAAATATGTCTTAATTAAGACAAACAAATGTTAACTATATACATAAAGGCTGAGAAATCTGATGACATTAAAAAGTTCTTAATCATTAAATAAAATTGTAAAACGTAAATAGAAAAATGTCAAGCTGGGAAAAGATTTTTACATACGTATAAACAAAAAAGAATTATTACAAGGATACTTAAAAATATCCAACAATTAAAAATAATAGAAAACAAAATCAACCCAGCAGAAAAATTGGCAAAAGATATAAAAACACATTTCATAGAAAAGGGAAAATAATTAATATCCATTAAACATGAAAACACAGTAAACTTCCACAGCAATAAAAAATGCCAAGGAAAGCCACAATGAAATCACATTTTTATGCCCGTCAGATTAGCAAAAATATAAAAAATTTGACAAATTTTGGTAAGGATGTAGAATAACAGAACAATTACATACTGCTTTTAGTTGTGTAATTGACAATACAACTTTAGGAAAAAATTGCAATCATCTGTAAAAGTGAACATGTAAGCACCTTACTTAACACAAAATAATTTTTTCAGGGTGTCCAAAGTAGTTGTGTTTGCAATGTCAAAGACTGAAAATATCCCATTGACCACTGATGTAGGACAGATGCATAGCCTGCAATATATTCATAATGGAATAATACACAGCAGTGGAAATGATTGGGCTAGAGTGACATGCAGATACATGATTAATTCATAAACAGTTAACACTGAGTGATAAAAATAAGATGCAGAAAACCAAGCATTACAAAATATAATTTTAGTAAAGGCAAGGAGTAAGAAAATCTAACAATATACTTTAATGACACAAGCATATGCAAATTATTTTTAATTTTTGATTAATAAAAAATTCAAGATTGGGATTACTTCTGAGGACAGGCAGAGGAATGGCATCTGAGGGTGTACACAGGAAGTTTTAGAGATATTGATAATATTCTAGGTAAGAGGCTACAAAAATGTATGAATAAATTGTGTATAATATGCATGAAAAGTAATAATAATATATAAAAATAAGAAAAGCTCTAAATTTTTTTCTTTAGTTGTAAAAGTAAACTTTTGCCATGTAGAGATAATATTACACTAAAAAATAATTCTTTCAATTTTATGGTTTTGGGATGTTCCAGGATACTGTGAAAAAGTCTTTGTTTTTTATTTAATAAAATTGAAAAACCAATATTTTTATCAAACAAATCACTACTATTTCCAGATGTAAAAATGATTTAAGTTTAATGCAAAATAAAGGGAATATACACATTTCTTTATTCATATTTTCAACATCATGGAGACACAAGCGAAAGCTCTCCCTATTCTTTTAAAGATGCCAAAACTGCCAAGAAGAACATGTGAGGAAAAAACATAAAAATATGCTTACAACATGGGTTAGTATGATATTCAAGTACAAAGTAAATTATTATCTCTCCCCTAATAAAGGTCTAGAAACTGTTTTCACCATCAAACATCCCATCTAACACAGTATCATTTTCCAACCAAATATCCTGGAATGTACATGCATAGACACTGAGATGAGGAACAGAAGTAATCTTAATAAAAAATGCATAATTCCCTTAAGGAAAGCTGCTATGTTGATAGAAGAAAGTTACAAAACAAAGAAAGAAAAACAACACTCAACCTCAGAAATTTGTCTTGTTACTCAAATTGCTTTCTCAATTGTGATGACAAATTTTCAAAAGTAGTTTGTTTTAATATTTTCAAAAGAAAAAAGTAATTTCTTCTAAAACCTATTTCAATGAAAAGAGAAAAATAAAGTGATATTGTAAGCTTAGTTATATTTTTACTTAAAAGGACAAATACCTGTGCCTTTTATTCAGCCACCAGAATTTCTCTATTGGATCGAGTCTCACCTCAAAGGATACTTTATTCTACTTTTTTGATTCCTTTGAATCAATAAAGAGAAGCAACCTCGGAGAATCCATTCAGTTGACTAAATCACCCATTGTGAGAATTTTCTGCTTATTTTTCTGTTTAGAATTAGCATCAAATGTGCTCAGTGTGGGTGACACATTCTTATTCTACCTACAGTTAATTTTTACACCAGAGTTTTCCCATAGCGTTTTTCATCTCGATTTCTCAAGGTTATATGAAAGGATTCAACATGGGAGTGATAATGTTAAATATCACACTCACAGACTGTTGATGGGAAAGTTTGATACTGGTCTAATATACATGAAAATACAGGGGATAAAATAAAGGACAACCACCAAGATATGGGAGCTGCAGGTAGATAAGGCTTTGTGGCTCCCTTCCTGAAAAAGATTTTGGGGAGTTTAGGATGACCCCATAGGAGATGAGTAGAAGGTTGAAGATGACCATGCAGCTTACACTACCATTGGCAGCCACTGTGAGCCAATAAAGTACATGTCTGTGCAGGCAAATTCCATTAATGGGCACATATCATAGATGAAGTGGTTGATGATATTAGAACACAGAAGGATAGGCTGTACACAAAAAGGAGTTGAACCACAGAATGCACAAAACCTCCAAACCCGACCGTCAACAGCAGCAAGATGCAGATTTTTCTATTCATGATGGTCAAATAATGCAGTGGCTTACAGATGGCCATGTAGTGATCATAGGCCATTGACACCAACAGGAAGACCTTCACACCACCAAATAAATGTTGTATAAAAAGCTGGCCCATACAAGCTGGGAAGGAAGTAGTCTTTTTGTCAGAATAAGTCTGAAATAATTTTGGGGGAAATTGCAGTGGAATAAGAGGCATCTATGAGTGAAAGATAGGCAAGGAAGAAGCACATGGGTGAACCCAGTGAGGAGCTGGCAATAGCAGTCACCACAATGAACACATTGCCAACCATAGTCATGATGTAGATGAGTAAAAACAGGACAAATAATGCTTTTTTCCCCTCAGGATTCTTAGTAAGGCCCATATAAACAAATTTTGTTACATTGTTACTGTGCCCCATTTACCCTTCTCTAAGACCTGTTTCAGTGATGAGAGCTTGGGAGAACAGGATCTGAAATGAAATTGTGGACATGACTACAAATACATTCATTATGTCATTAAGCAAATCTCCACTGTATGTTCTACAGAGACTTACACATAATAAACATTTCATAAATATTTATTGAACTCCTCTTCCAGAAAGCCCTATATAGTTTCCTTTGACAATTCTATTTCCACTCAGATGACTTGCTTGGACTTACAAGTAAGAGGTTCCATCTTGAAGGCTTAGTGGATCTTCCATATAGAAAAGTAGTCAAAAGCCCCAA
>JAQZBX010062842.1:0-16807 GCA_029593785.1 Cabassous unicinctus
CTTTTCAGCCTGAATATTTATCAGCATGTATAATCAATTGCTCTAATGTGATTTTTTTTAACATAATGTGTTTTTTGCTAGATATTAACATCTTGTAACAATAACATACAAAACATTTGTTCAATTTCAAGATAAAACAGTCTTATATATATGCAGTGTTACCCATATTCATATTTAACATGTGGCTTACTAGGCTATATAGTCCTATGTTTCGTTTTTAGCTTTCCTTTTACTTTCCCTTTCAATCACTGTCATACCCATATACTAGTACCACTACTAGTTACAAACATTATGTTGTTCTTTCACCTTTTCTATTCATTTCCAAAGATGAAAACACAACATTTCCCCCAATTCTGCACCAGTTAACCCTCAGCTTTCCATTCTCTAACCCCATTCTATTTTCTTATAACCCATATTCTAGCTATTAACACCATGAGTTAGCACAAAATATTTAGTTCATAATAGTGCAATCATACAGTATTTTTCCTTTTGTAACTGGCTTGCTTCACTGTATAATGTCCTCCAGGTTCAATCATGTTGTCATATACTTCACGACTTCATTTCTTCTTACAGATGCATAATATTCCATCGTGTGTATACACCGCAGTTTGTTTAGCCATTCATCAGTTTATTGGACACCTAGGTTGTTTCCATCTTTTGGAAATCGTGAATAACGCCACTATGAACATCAGTGTGCAGATTTCTGTTTGTGTCACTGCTCTCAGTTCTTCTGGATATATACCCTGTAGTGGTATTGCCGGATCACATGGCAAATCTATTTTCAACTTCTTTAGGAACTGCCAAACAGTTCTTCAAGGTGGCTGTACATTTCTACATTTCCACCAACAGTGAATAAGTGTTCCTATTTCTCCACATCCTCTCCAACACTTGTAGTTCTCTGTATTTAATAGTGGACATTGTAATAGGTGTGAAATGATATCTCTTGTAGCTTTGATTTGCATTTCCCTAGTCACTAGTGATGTTGAACATTTTTTCATGTGTTCTTTCACCATTTGTATTTCTTCTTTGAATAAATGTCTATTCAATTCTTTTGCCCATTTTAAAATGGGGTCGTTTGTCTTTTTATTGTTGAGTTGTAGCATCTCTTTATACATCATGGGTATTAAACCCTTATTAGATACGTGATTTCCAAATATTTTCTCCCAATGAATTGGCTGCCTTTTCAACCTTTTGATGAATTCCTTTGAAGTGCTAAAGTGTTTAATTTTGAGGAGGTCCCATTTATATAGTTTTTCCTTTTGTTGCTCATGTTTTGGGTGTAAGATCTAAGAAACCACTACCTACCACATGATCTTTAAGAGGTTTTCTTACATTTTCTTTTAGTAGTTTTAAGGTCCAGGCTTTTATATTAAGTCTTTGACCCATTTTGAGTTGATTCTTGCATAGAGAGTGAAATAAAGTGAAATAAAGGTCCTCTTTCATTTTTTTGGTTATGAATAAACAATTCTCGCATCACCAATGTTGTGGAGTCCTGTTAACATGGACTTGGTAGGTTTGTCAAAAACCAGTTGGCTGTAGAGTTGAGGGTTTATTTCTGGGCTCTCAATTCTGTTCCACTGACTAATGTCTATCTTCATGCCAATACCATGCTGTTTTGACCACAGTAGCTTTGTAGTATGTTCTAAGGCAGGCAGTGAAAGTCCTCCCACTTTGCTCTTGTTTTTTAGAATGCTTTTAGCTATTTGGGTGCAATTTCCCTTCCAAATAAATTTGGTAATTGCCTTTTTTATTTCAGTAAAGTAGGCTGTTGGAATTTTGATTGGTATTGCATTTAATCTATAAATCAGTTTGGGTAGGATTGAAATGTACATGATATTTAGTCTTCCAGTCCATGAATATGGAAGGTCTTTCCATTTGTTCAGGTCTTCTTTGATTTCTTTTAGCATTGTTTTATTGTTTTCTGCAAATAGGTCATGTACGACTTTGGTTAAATTGATTCCTACGTATTTGAGGCTTTTTGTTGCTATTGTAAACAGAATTAAAAAAATTTTTTTATCCCCCCCCACCCCTTCTTGGTCACAGAAGCACACTGCAGCTGCTCTTCAGCTTGCTTGGTGTTTGCCCAATCCTGTCTTCATTATCTCCCATGGGGGGTTGAGATTCCATGGTCCTGGACTTAAATGAAATAGCTCTACCTTTCCTCGAAAGTCCTCTGTCCTTCCCTCACATCTGATTGCAAAGCCCATAATGGATTAACACAACAATTGTCCCGCTTTGTGCTTGTTGCCTAGGCAGCTGGTTCCTATTGGAGAAAAAATGTGCACTAGGGCAGGCAAGAGCTGCTCTGAACTCACAGTGACGTACCTCACCAGGGACCCCTGGGCACCTCCTTTTTGTCCCTTAATCTTTCTCAGCCCTGTTCCTTGAAAAGATTGTTAATTTACTGCTTGTGTCCACTTGCCTACCACAGAGCCTGGCATGTAGTAGAGGCTTAAAAATAGTTGTCAAATAGATGAGACCTCCTTCTCACACCTCTGAGCTCCCTCCCCTTATCCCCCTACCATATGTTTGCTTAAACGATTAGTTGTTCAGTGTTCTTGAAGCGTTATACAACATGTATCCATCTGAATGGATATAGATTTCAGATTGTTACTTTTTAAACTCAATGTTATGTTACTGAGCTTTTTTTTTTTTTTTACCTCTATATATGGCTATAAAATGTTGTGTAGCTGAATATATTTATCTATTCTCCTATCAGTGGATATTTGCCCCCTACTTTTTTTGCTATTATAAAGAGTGTTGTTAGAAACACATTTCTATATATCACCTAGGTATTTGTGCAAGGATGTCTCTTAAGTACATATTTTGGAGTTGAGTTGCTGGGTCATGAGGAGTAAGAATGTATAATAAAAAAAAATTAACTCAAATTTTTGTTTTTTTTTAATAATTAGTATTTTATTTTTTAAAAAGATTCAGATTACATAAATTTTGCATAAAAAATATAAGGGAATCCCATATGCCTTCCTCCCTCCCCCTCCCATACTTTCTCACATTAAAAACATCCTTCATTAGTATGGTACATTTGTTACAATTGACGAACTCCTATTGAAGCATTGCTACTAACCATGGACTACAGTTTACATTATAGTTTACACTTTGTCCCACACAATTTTGTAAGTTATGACAAAATATACAATGGCCTGTATCCTTCACTGCAATGCCATGCAGGACAAATCCAATATCCTGAAAATGCCCCTATATTACAGTTATTCTTCCCCTTCCCATCCCTGAGAACCTCTGGTGGCCACTGCCTTTACATCAATGATAAGAGTTCTTCCATTGCTAGAATAATAATGTCTATAGTAGAATAATAATAAGTCTACTTTAGACCATTGTTTATTCCCCAATCTTGAGGATTTTGGGATGTTGATGTCCACTCTGCTTCTAACTGAGAGGGGGCTTAGATCCCATGGGGCAGATGGATGGCGCTATCTTGCTTGCAGTTGCAGACACTTTCTGTTTCTTGGGATGGCCATTGTCCATCATCATCCTTTTGTTACTTGTTCTGGGTGATTCCAGTGAAGTGGAGAGTAGGTGTTGCAACTCTGCTGAGATTCACAACTCAACCAGCATATGAACAGGCCAAAGGTTTAAGTCTCTGGGACATATATTTAACAAGTGTAGTGCTAATTATAGGTTCAAATGAAAGTAGTAGAAGAGCCATGTGTAGGGAAATTACAAATGAGTCTAACTCTGTTACATTGGGGAGTATATATTCCAAAGTAAGGCTCACTGACAGGGTGCCGAATTCCTGAGATTGTCTGCCTTGCCTATAATATCTCTAGAGCCCTCAGGAGCTCCACCGTTTGAGGTACTGTTTACTGTAGCAAACATATGAATAAGTTCAAGTGGTCATGGGGTGTTGTCTTGGTGGGCGGAGACCCACACAATAACTGAAATAATATTGAATTCCCATGTAGGAAATCCTGCTACATTTTCTAATAGAGTGGCAAGAATCCCCTGAATACATGGGCAATGCTTAGTGAAGGAGGACAGACCATTAAACCAGGCCCTTGATAGTGATGGTTGTATTTATGAACCTTTAATTGTGAAATTGCAATTTAGCCTAATATTAGATATTGTCTAAGATTTACCTCCTGAAAGTCTCCTTGTTGCTCAAATGTGGCCTCTCTCTAAGCCAAACTCAGCATGTAAATGCACGATCTTCCCTGCAGCGTGGGATGTGCTTCTGGGGATGAGACTCCCTGGCACCGAGCCGTTATTACCAACTTCCGACTAGTGATGCATCTGGATAAAAAACCTTGACCAAAAGGGAAAATATTAAATACAAATGAGTTTTTACAGCAAAGAGCTTTCAAAATGAGTCCAGAGGGCATTTCAGAGGGTACGCTTATGCACATCTCAGCAGGATCTCATTGGCTGGCAAAAGTTCCAATCTTTATTTCACATTTTCACGGACCCAAAGGGCATTTAAAAATGTTTCTTTTTCCCATTTTAAAACTTTTTATTGAATTTGTTAATGTTACAGTGTTCCCGCACTGCCCAAACCATGTCTGAGAATTCAAAGAAAGAAATGATACAATGGACAGTCTCATCTGCACATCATACAGTATATTAAAACTTGATTCATGTGCATTTTAATAATTTCACAATCTTTTAAAAAGTTGCAACAAGAGTTGGAATTTTAAATCTGCTGCAGGGTTTCAGATCTAGTACAGTCTGCCATTAAATAACATTTCCACATAATCCTATAAGTTAATTCCTCAAAAACATAATGCCTAACAAGATTTTTTTCTGGAAAAGATGCATACTTTTCAAGGAAAATATGTGGCTCAATGTCCAAGAGATTGTTAAGGTTTTTGGTTCCCAAATGAAGTCTTCAGTTTAACCAAGAATCCCTTGTGTCTCTTTTAATCATCCAACTCCTCCTTGGTTCAGCTACTAGCTCAAATAGGTCAGAAGGCAAGCATTCTTCCTGCCACCTCAAATAATGCAAACAGTATTGCCCAGAAGTGGTTGGCAGGTCCTGTCACGAGACACTGTAACCCTCCTAGAGTCCAGTTCCTGCACTGACACTTTCATCAAGACTGAACTCCTACAGAAAAATGCTCCCACATCAGTATGGTTTTATTCACCCATTAGTTTCACTCTTACCAGTAGCAAGTCTGCAACTCTTGCATTTGGCAAAGAGATGTATTATAGAGAAACCCAGGCTCTGCATCAAGTGGTCACATACCACTTTGAAATATTTCTATTGAACCAAAGCTGCAAAACTAGGATACTACCAGAATATCTCATTAGATGGAAAGAAAGTTTTCAGTAACTCTGGGTAGCTTCTTCAAGTCTCTTTTAAGGACTAAAACTTACTGGATCATTTAAGCTGTAATTATTAAAAACACAAGTGCTACATTACCTGTCTTTTGCGCCAGACTCTCCAAGTGAATAACATAAAGACACACCAAGAGGTTGATAATAGAGCTAAGTGGGACAATCACTGAAGCTATAGAATTTCCAATATCTTTAAAATGTGGGCCCAAGTATGATATCTGAAATTTTTGTCAAAGATCTCCCAAGATCCATGGAACTTAAAGAGGATTTTAGGAAAGGTTCTGCTCATGCTGCTTTGAATTTATGAGAACAGGTCAATGAATCCTTTAGCTTGAGCTGAAACCCACTAGATACAGTTTCCCCTGCCATTTACTATACAACTTAGACTTGATTAGAGACTTTAACAGCACTTGAGGTACAGCTCCCTGGCAGCAACTGTCCTTTAGATCAAAGGCTATTTGGAGCCATTCTAGGGGTTGGCAAATTCACCAGACATTTCACAATCTTAATGATGCATATTTCAGGTTACTAAACCAAGCAATACTCTCTGTCAAGAAACTATTTCCAAGTCAAAGCAAAAGAAGGCCTTATTGTGGAACATAGAAAAAGCACTATCCAAATAAAAAATTACTTAAAGAAATAAGATTATTCCTTCCCCCAGCTACCTTTCCCCACTTGGTGGACATAAGCTTTGTTTAATTTAATTTATGGTTATCTCAGAATGCAACTAAAGGCTTAAATTATAAATCACAGGCCTACAGAGATTATCTGAATACATCATGTTTTAAGAGAGGCATGTTCCAGAAAGTCTAATATAGCCACAGCCTACTACAGAGAGTGTTCCTTAAGGGTAAGGCACAGGACAGGTTAATTAAGGTCACTTAAATCTTCATCTTTTACAGCATATTAGAGCCCAGACATCTGACTTTCTGCAGGAATTCTGATAGGAATCCCACAGAGCTGGTTTCAAGTTTCATATCGACACTATATATATAGCTATAACCGTCTTTTCCAGAAGATGTGATCCACACGAAGTTCCCAAGGAGTGCAGCAAATCTGAGGGAGTCAACCCTTATGAAGCTTCAGAACAAAAAAAAAAACATTTTGAAATGACCACTGCCTGCAGTTTTTTGTTTGTGTATTTGCAGAGAACTTATGAAAGACACTGCTCAATTTAGTTCACACATTTATATAACAATGAAAATTGCCCTAAATCCAATATACATAAAGAACAGGTGTGACATCTCATCCTGTAGCCTGCTGGCACCCATATCTTGGGTGTTTACATTTCTTTTTCCTTGTTTCTTAATAAACTCTTCTTACTGGCCTTATTAAACTGGCAAAACTCTGAATTTTTTCTTGCCATGAAGCAAAGAATCTAGAAGCCCAAAATCAAGAGTGTTACACTAACATATTTGGCAAGCCATGGCAGGAGACAAAGAAGCAAGTAACACTCCCTGATACCCAAGGAAGACTCCAATTTACCTACTCTGGTCAAGAGCCCAGAGGAACTCCATGACCTTTGAGGAGATTGTGGCATGGTGGAATCGTCGACCCTCGAGACTGGACGTTCACTCTTTCAGTGCAGCAGCTGCTGGAGTCCTGTTATCTCCAAGGACTGGGGAGGGAGGGAGCTCCCACACTGAGCATCAAAGATCCTGAAAGCAGCAGGTCATGAGAGAAACCAGTTTCCCCTGAGACTTCTTTATCTTTGACACTTGACAGTCTGAGTAGTATGTGTCTTGGCGAAGGTCTATTTGGATTTATGCTGACTGGGGTACGATGTGCTTCTTGGACATGTAAGTTCATTTCTTTCTTGAGATTTGGGAAATTTTCAGCTATTATTTCCTCAAATACTTTTTCTGCCCCTTTTCCCTTCTCTTCCCCTTCTGGAACTCCCATGACATGTATGTTGTTGTGTTTTGTATTGTCATTCAACTCTCTGAGCTCCTGTTCAATTTTTTCCATTCTTTTCTCTCTGTGTTCTTTTCTCTCTTAAATTTTAGCTGCTCTGTCTTTGGTATCACTTATTCTTTCTTCCTTCATTTCAAGTCTGCTGTTGTATGCCTCAAATGTGTTTTTGACCTCACCTATTGTGTCTTTCATTCCCATGAACTCTGTTACTTTTCTGTTCAGGATTTCAAATTCTTCTTTGCATTCACTCAATGTCTTCTTGATGTCATTTATCTCTTTAACTATATTGTCTTTCATCTCATTAATTTGATTTTGATAATTTGTGCTCATCTCGCTGATTAGTTCTCTCAAATTCTGCATCTCTTCTGGGACTTTGATGTATTCCTTTTCTTGGGCCATGTCTTCTATTTTCTTAGTATGGCTTGTAATTTTTTGCTGGTGTTTAGGCATCTGGTTAGGATGTAGTTTATTCAGATGCTCAATCTCTTTCTCTTTTTTAGGGATTTAGTGGCAGGAGGTTGTGAGTTACCACAGCTCTTTGACTTTTGACTCGACCTAGACTGTTAGGATTGTCCTGCTGGTTGCTCAAAACTGGCCACTGGACTCAGTAATTGGTTGTAGAGACTTCCTAAGGCCTTGCACAGGGAGACTATAGAGGCCATGAAAATCCTCTCCTACTTATTTTTAACTTTCTTATGTGCACTTCCTTGGCCTGCCAGGAGATGGTGCTCTATGGCAGCTCGCAATTCAGTGCCTGGCGGAGTGTATTTGTTGTGACACAGACCAGATCAAAGTGATAAAGCTTCCTGTCTGTGGGCTAAGAACCTTGTAATTCAAACTTTCTGAGACAGTTCTCCAGTCTTCTCTGGCAGCCCCCTCCCTTTTTCCAGCTAGGAAATATTTCCACTCCCCTTTGAGTCCTCAACAATCAGTCCCTCTTAGTAGAGGAGGAGATTGTGAGGTTTGTATATCTTTAGCCCCTTGCAGGCTCCAAGGCAAAAAATGGCGCAGCCCCACCCGGCCTGAAAGAGCTCTCAAGGCATGGCAGACCAAACCTGTGAGTCAAAAGATGAGTCAGCCCCAGACTCTCTCTCCCCTCTCCTCTGGAGTCCTCAACAATTAGTCCAGGCTAGAAGAGAGGGAGATTGTGAGGGTCGGATTTCTCCAGTCCTTTGTAGGCTCCCAGGGCAAACCACCATGTGGAAGGGTCCATGGGACTCCACAGCCCAAATTTGCGGGTCAGAACCTGAGACAGACTTAGGCTGTGTCCCTCTCTCTCCCCTTTCCTGGAGTGGTAGATCCCTGGAGCCCCCTTCTTCTGTAGTCACAGGCCCAGAGGCCTGAGAATTCTAAAGAGTGTGGGGGAGGGTGCCGGCAGTAGCATCTGCTGCTGGTTCCAACTCATGGTTCTGTTGTCGTGATTTCTCTCTTTGGTCCCTCTCTCCTCTGGGTAGTGTGCAGCCTTCACCTGCTCTCCTAAACCCTAGAAGATCTTTTTCGGGGCTGTTTCAGCCCATCATCTAGCTATTTTTCTGGAGAAGAGATTCCCATGTCTTATTAGTCCTCCATCTTCCTGGAAGTCCCCCCTTAAAAGCCCTTTAAGTAGCTGACCTTCCAAACTGTCAGAGAAGAAACTAACTGTAGTAGTGACTGCTCCTTAGGAACCAGCGTGTGCTAGTCACTGGCATGCACTTCGTGCCGCCAGCTGCTCCGTCCTCCCAGCGGCTCCCGGAGGCACGTGGCCCCCCTGAGAATTCAATGACCTCAAATCAACGCCTTCCAGAACAAGGTATTAGTCATGCAGGGATTTCATTCTATTCCAAACACAGTGCCTGACCAGACTTCTCTCAATGTCAGTAGAATAGCCAGTGAGTTTCCCACCCCACCAGGCAAGGACTACTGCCTGTAACCAGAAGAAGCTGCTACAGAAGAATGACCATCATCTTTCAGCTCCCCTTATGAATAAGGGTGTAAATTCTCTAAGGGGTAGGTTAAGGCAGGTTAGTATAGGAAACAGGGAAGATGGTTGGTCAGAATAAAGTTGTAACAGCTGGGACCCCCTGGTCAGAATATAT
This sequence comes from Cabassous unicinctus, assembly GCA_029593785.1. NCBI lineage: Eukaryota > Metazoa > Chordata > Mammalia > Cingulata > Chlamyphoridae > Cabassous > Cabassous unicinctus. Next base: position 9,300 of record JAQZBX010062842.1, read on the forward strand.
CCATGAGACCCCACTTGGAACCCCCCTGAGGGGAGACAGCTATTTGAGAGCAAAGCCATAACCATTACAGCTGAAAAGCCTGACAAGACCCTGGTCATGGGATCCTATTTGAGACTCATGGGCTCAAAAGAAGTCCTGGATAACTCCAAAGGCCTTACTGTTTGGATAACTCCAAACAGTAAGGCCTCCCTATTGGTTCCCTGAAAGCTAACAGGGCAGCAAACAGCTGAGATTCCTCATTAATATGGGGAGGAAAGTCCTTAAAAAGACCTACCCCAGGACCCCACATGAACATCTCACCCTGTCGCCTGTCTTCACCCATGTCTTTAGTGTGTACTTTTCCTTTTTCTTGTTTTTTAATAAACTCTTGTACCTGGCCTTATTATTATTATTTAAAGAGCAGTTGTGAATAGGTCAATCACTTATATAGAGGGGTCTGTATCGGTTGCTGTAGATCCAGCAGAGATCAGATGATGAATGGCTGTTCATGGTGGTTAACTACGGTCTAGTTACTGTAAAAGGGCTAGAAAAGAGCATTCCTTAATTTTACTGTGTGTGGTTGTTTTTTTGATTTTCAAGCACAGCATACTGGTTGTCTAGCTGAAGTTTAAAGGCCTGGTTTTTTGAAACCTCATCCCTTTGTCTATTTTTGTGTCTTATTACTTCAAATCTCCTCCATTTGTTTATCCTTCTGGTTGTCTACATGCTTGGCAGTAGACTGCAAGGCTGGGAACTGTGTATCGCTGCATATTTCTGGTGGACTTTGTGGTGTTTTCCTTATGGTTAACCTGGCACCAGGAGGCTTATACACACCCCTATGCCAGTTTTGGGGTTTCTGCAGCAATTACTGGAGCAGGAGGTTCTTGTACTAGAAATGTTTTATTCCAGGGACTTGAAGATTTTTCTACATCACCACCACTACCACCACCACCACCTTCTTCCCAGTTATCACCTGGATGTTCTCTCTGATCATTATCACCTTCTTCCTATTCCCTGAACTTGGAGCCCACATAATCAGTCTCTTTTTGCTCAAATTCTTTCCATTCATCTTCATCTTTTGTCATGGCCTTGGTGGCAGCCCCAGGGCTCCACTACTCCTGCTGGCGCTACCTGCTGAGCCCCTGGCACTTCCTACCCTTTATTTAGGTCTCCTTTGGTTTCTTCTTCCTTTTCTATTTGGATTTATTTATTTCTCTTGCTCGCCTAATTTCTCTTGCTAGAACTTCTAGCACATTATTTAATAACAGTGGTGATAGTGGGCATCCTTGTCATGTTTCTGATCCCATGAGGAAAGTTTTTGGTCTTTCTCCATTGAGTATAATATTAGCTCTGTGTTTTTCATATATGTACTTTATCATGTTGAGAAAGTTCCCTTCTATTTCTATCCTTTGGAGAGTTTTCATCAAGAAAGGATTTTGTCAAATGTCCTTTCCGTGTCTATTGAGATGATCCTGTGATTTTTCTTCCTCAATTTACTAATACGATGCATTACACTGATTGATTTTCTTGTGATTGAACCACCCTTGCACACCTGGGATAAAACCGACTTGATCATGATGTATAATTCTTTTAATGTGCTGTGGATTCATTTAGCAAGTATTTTGTTGACTATTTTTACATCTATATTCATTAGAGAAATTGGAGTATAATTTTCTTTTTTCATGCTATCTTTATTTGGCTTTGGTTTTAGGGTGGTGCTGGCTTCATAGAATGAGTTTGTTCTATTTTTTGGAAGAGTTTGAGCAAGGTTGGCAGTCATTCTTTTTTGAATCATTAGAATTTACCTGTGAAGCCATCTTCTCCTGGGCTTTTCATCTTTGGGAGGTTTCGATGACTATTTTGGTCTCTTTACTTGTCGAATTTGTTGATCTTTTCAAAGAACCAACTTTTGGTTTTGTTGATTTTCTTGGTTTTTTGTTTTTTTGTTTTTATCTCAGTGTCATTTATTTTTACTCCAATCTTTGTCATTTCCTTTCTTCTGCTTGGTTTGGTATTAGTTTGCTGTTCTTTTTCTAGTTCCTATAGGTGTTCAGTTAGGTTTTTGATTTTAGATCTTTCTTCTTTTTTAATGTAAGTGTTGAAGGCTATAAATTTCCCTCTCAGCACTGCCTTCACTGCATCTCAAAGGTTTTGATATGTTGTGTTCTCATTTTCATTCATCTCGAAGTATTTACTGATTACCTAAAGACATCCAATTTTTTCTTTGATGTCTCCCCCAATCTAGGTTATTCTAAAGAACCCAGCAGGTAGCACTTTTTATCCAGTTATTTCCTGCTGTCCTAAGGTTATTCTGTGCCTTTAATTCTCAACCAACTTAGCTCCTGGTGGGGGTGCTGTTGAGGCTGAGGTTGCCAGGCTACAGGGGATGAAATTGTTGCACAGTTCCCAGCCCTTGACATCTGAGTTCTCTCATCAACTGCCACCCCTGTGCTTGCCCCTACCTCCAGGTGGGCAGGGTGATTCTACCTGCGCTGTCTTAAGGGAGAATGATGAGAAGGCTCTTGGTTCCTCTCCTTCCTGGGGTACCTTGGGCATAAGGGTGCAATAGTTGTTCAAAGTGGGCTGGATGAATCTGCCTACACGGCCCACAGAAAAAGTGTGTGCTTCCCCTCCTTCCAGGGGCCATTGGGGCACAGTGTGAATCTGTTTACTCTGCCCCAAGAAAGTGATCAAAGTGCACCCAATTTCTACCCCTGCTGGGTGTTGGGGCCTAAGCAGTAGCTTTCCAAACTGGCCGTGCTGCGCCTGATCCCTACCCCTGGTGTGTTTTTCAGTCACTCCTGCTTCCACTCCATCTAGGGATGGAGACAGCATAAATGCTTCTGGCTTTTCTGTGGCTTGGGTAGGTTTATTTTTTATTATTTTTTTAAAGATTTATTTATTTATTTATTTATTTATCCCCCCCTTGCTTCTTGTGTTTGCTGTGTCCATTCGCTGTGTGTTTTTTCTGTGTCTGCTTATCTCGCCTTTGCTGTGAGGTCTTGCTGCATCAGCCCACCATGCCGCGCGGGCCGGCCTGCCCTCACAAGGAGGCCCCGGGAAGTGAACCTGGGGCCTCCCATATGGTAAACGGGGGCTCTATCGATTGAGCCACACCCGCTTCCTGCTTTGAGGTCTTGCTGCATCAGCCCACCGTGCCACGCGGGCCGGCCTGCCCTCACAAGGAGGCCCCGGGAAGCGAACCCGGGGCCTCCCATATGGTAAACGGGAGCTCTATCAATTGAGCCACACCCGCTTCCCTTTGGGTAGGTTTAAATCTTAGCTGTACTCAAGATTGGAATCCAGCTAGCCAAATTTGCCAATCAACAGCTATAGTTGGATCCAGGTCACTTCCTCTCTCCTGCTTTTGGGAAATATAGCTTTGGCTTTCAGCGGGATAATGGGTTCTGGGGCAGCTCACATGCCAGTTGGGGATGAGCAGCTGCCATTACAATGTGGGAGAATCTACCCATGAATCTTCACCACAGATTGTCATCTTCTCTTTCCTGTTTTTCCCTGGATGGAGCACTGTGTTATTCTGGTCTCCGCAGTCCCCCAAACAGCTGATTTGGAGAGACCCTGGCTGATCGTTAGTTGTTCTGTGGGATGAGCTGATTGTTAGTTTCCTACTCTGTTGCTCTCTTGGGTCTTCAGTCTTTTCTGTACATTATTACAACATTAGTTTATAACTCCTGGATGCTTGTTAAATTAATAAAACTCCTACATAATCTTAAAAATGAAGGAAAACAATTCACCTTCAGATTAATGAGAGAAAATGAACTTTTATGTCTTTCCTTCATTCCAAAATAAGTTAGGGAATTATTTTTCCCCAAATACCTATTAACACCCAACTGTTGACAGTGTGAGTGGTCAGCTACAGCATTCTTACAGAAAAAGGAAAAGAAAGAGAGAGAAAGTGAGAGTCCCAATTTCTTCTGATGATAAAGGCATCTCCCTGACTCACTGGGAGATTTGCAAGTTGATCACAGCCTCCCTCTATGTTCTCCATGCACCCCCCCTGGCCTGGGGGAACCACATCTACCTGGTGTTTTGGCTGGGTGATCCCCATGTGTCATTGGGGAACTTCCTCTCCTGGCTTTAATGTCTTCTCTGCCCACCCCCTACTCACTGAGACCCTGCAGTTACCACACATATATATTTTCCTTTCCTGGAAATGCTTGTTCTGCTGAGAAAGACAAAAAAGCAAAATTAACCTTGTTTCATTTTTATTACTTGTAAATGAAGGCCCTACACAAAGGGCCATCTCCCCCCTGCCAAAGGGTTGGCTGTGTGGAGCTGAAAATGTAATGAAACTGAGGTGGTAGGATGTCTCCTTGTAGAAGGAATAGCAGGAAAATGATGGAGGTGAAGCAAAGAGAGAGGGAGGGCAAAAGAAGAGTAGGAGGTGAATGTGGTTATGGGCAGGTAGTGTGTGCAAAGCCCTGGGTGGTTCAGCCTCACCTATTTCCTGAATTGCTTTACAAGAGGTAATTCATCTGATTTAAAAAAAAAAAAGCAAATCAACTTTTATTGATACATGTGATTAAAGCATACAATTCAGCCAAAGTGTATAATCAATGATATTCGGTATAATTCCTCTAATTTAGATTTTACCATTGATATGGAATGTGTTCTTATCACTCAATTATCTTTACACTTTATGGCTTAAAGCTTACATTACAAATGATCTTTCTAGACTGGAGTCCCTGATGCTAAGTGTAAGAAAACACTAAAATGGGACCTTCCTTTAGTTTTCACATCTGACTGAGGCTTAAAAAAACCTGTTGCTCCATTTGAAGGTTATCAACCACACAAAAATTTCAAATTAGGTGGCTAAAAACAACTTAGGTGGCTGTCAAAGCTTTCACTTGTCAAGAAGATGTAAATGGATTGGGGTGAGGTGTTTGTGAGAAGCACATTTTGAAGGAGATGTTTGGATGATGTGGTTCCCAATGGGACAGGTGGAGGGTCCCTGCCCCTTACCTCAAGCTAGACTGGGGACTTCAGTGGGAGCTCTGGGAGAGAAGTTAGAAGGCACTGCAGTTAGAGGACAGTGAAAGCTCTGATCCATGCTTGAACAATCTATAAGGTGAGAATCCTGTCAACAAACTGTTGAATTTTCTCTCCAGTTCCTATGATTTATTTAAATTCTCTTTCCTCACTCAGTACTCTACAATCCTTATACTTTTCATATCTAGGAATCTCCTGTCTTAATAGCAATTCATTTTATTTTCCCACTACCCTCTGCCCCCTTTTCCCTTAGTCTTTTCTGCCTCAAGTTTCTTCCCTGTTAAGGTATCCTGCCCCTGGGAGCCAGATGGTGTCAATCCAGAGAGTTGTGTCACTCTAGAAAAATCCCTTTTGCATTTGTGTGGTCCAACAAAGAAAAAGTGGACCGAGTGCACCATTTGCCAGCTTGGTTCTCCCTCTCTTTTTTCACCCTAGGGCCACTTTTGTATGGAGCACTCCTAAGAGGCTTGTGTTCACAGACTTGGGTCCCTGTGTCTGGATATATGTGGGGTTTTAACATACTGCTGTAGTGGCTCTATAGTCTGGGTCCATGATGAGATGAATCCCGACTGCAATGTCAGTGAACGACTCCCAAGCTGTGCATGACTGAGTAGGGGGAGGGAGGGAGACTGTTGGTTCTGGAAAGAAATTTCCTACTTGATATTTTCCTTTTTCTTTGATTCAGTGTTTGTGGAGCTTTTCTCCAGTATCTACTGTCCTCCAGCGTTTTAAGCAAGTGGGATTTGTCCTTTAAGTCCCTGAATCTCTGCTGGAGGTTTTTGCAGAGGTTGTCTTACTTTGTGGTGATGATGATGTCACACATGCTATTTTGCATGATTGGTCTGGAAGGGGAAAGCTGAGTCATTGACTGCAACTCCCTCCAGAGAACGCAATGCACTGGTTGTGCATCAAGTTTGTATGCAGAGGGCGGTGTTTCCCAATGGACCTGTCAGGTAAAGTCTTTGTAATTGCCTATGTTTGGGCCTAAAAAATCACACATATCATCTTGGCCAGCACGGATGCCTCAGGATCATACTTCCTTAATACTAAGAATGTGACTTTGCTCTAGTTTGTAACCTGAAAGATATCACATAGACATCCTGCTCTTAATTCATTTCTCACATTGTTTAGGCAGCCCTGTGTCCATTCATAACCTGAGCGCTTAGAGCACCCAGACAAGGATAGTATCCTATCACTGCTATCATCAACTCTGGGGCCTTTACTGTCCCCTCTTTACAGATGAGGAGACTGAGTCACTGGGAGAGCAAGAACCACACATAGTCATGCCACAAGTTCATGAAAATGTTGGAAGTGAAAACATGTTGTTTAATTTTTGGCTATCAGTCAATGAATGTTTATTGAATATTACTGTGTCCTTGGCACCAACCTAGTGACAGGGAGGGAATAGTCAAGAAAACAGAGGTAGTCCTTATCCTGATTGAGTAAGGAGTCCACTGGGGAAGACAGACATAGACCAAAGTATTGTAAGTAAATGGTGATTGATATTGTCCTGTTGAGGGAGAACAGGAAGCTAGAGTTGCAATGGCAGGGAGCACACAGAACATCATTTGTTTCTGTTCTCACTCCTGCAGACTATGGATAGAGAAGGGTACACTGATGATAAGTGATTTTGCTTAGACTTCAGGGAATGTAGAAGGACTGATGGATGTAGAGGAATGTGCATGATTAGGGTGCAGGACCCTAAGTTTGAGGAGCAATGATTGCAGAGTTCATATTAAGAATCTGTAGACCATCTTGACTCTCTTCATCATAAGGCTTCTCCACCCCTCTGCCCATGAAGCAGTGGGTGGTGGCAGTTGAATGGTGTCAAGTGTTCTCATGAGAAGCTCTCCCAGACTATGTTCCTATCAAGTACACTCACTTTTCTCAGATCACCTTAATGGAAAGTTTTCCCTTGCATCTGTGTTTCCTCAGTCATGCCCTCTGACCTGATGTCTTGTGTACAGAAATTTGTCATAAACATGATCACCTTGGAAAAGAGATTAAAAGAACCATCAGAATGTGCATATCATCATGAGGGACTGTCAGGAATGACTACTAGTGACTTGAATTTATGCAAACATCAAATATTTATTGAACACCTGTTGGATGCCAGATATTGAACACAGCAAATTTCATTATTATATTAGCAATAAGACCAGTTCTGGGCACAGAGTAGCTGTGTCGTTGTGAGATGTTTTCACTTCTCAGGATAGAATTTTTAAATTCCCTTCCTTTGATTTCCCTGGGAAATCTGTTCTGAGTCTTTTTTTTTAAAGATTTATTTATTTATTAATTTTTTTATTTATTTATCCCCCCTTTGCTGCTTGTGCTGCTGTGTCCATTCGCTGCGTGTCTTCTCTGTGTCTGCTTATCTCCCCCTTGCTGTGAGGTCTTGCCGCATCAGCCCACGGCGCCGCGCGAGCCGGCCTGCCCTCACAAGGAGGCGCCGGGAAGCGAACCCGGGGCCTCTCATATGGTAAACGGGTGCTCTATCCATTGCGCCACACCCGCTTCCT
>JAQZBX010062843.1:0-16806 GCA_029593785.1 Cabassous unicinctus
ATTTTTATTTTTAAAAAGATTTTTATTTTTTAAATATCCCAATTTTTTAAACTTTATTTTAGTATTAGTTCTAAATTATTATGTATTTTATTTCTTACATTTAAGCCTATCATTTTTTCATTTTCCTATTAATTGTATTTGGCAATATTCTTGGCTTCAGTTTTGAAGAGGTTTTTGCATCACAGAACCAACTGTAGCAGGGAAGGATCTTTGGTGTTGGGTGTCAGTGATGGGGGATACCTAGGAGGAAGTTCACCTGGGCATACATATAAGGTATATAAATGTGTTCAAATGTTGATGGAGCATTGCCACAGTGGGTAGAGATTCACACAATAACCAAAAGGATATTTAATTCCCATCCTGGGGAGCTCTGCCACATTTTCTAATACAACAGCAACAATCCCCCAAGTACAAGGGCAATGACTAGTGAAGAAGGATGGTCCATTGATGGGCCCTTGATATTGATGATTATGCTTATGAGCCTTTACTCTTGAAACTGCAACTTAGCATAGTGTTGTAGGGTGCTCAAGAATTACCTACTGGGAGCCTCCTTGTTGCTCAAATGTGGCCTCTCTCTAAGCCAAACTCAGCATATAAATGCATTATCTATCCCCAGCATGGTACATTACTCCAGGGAATAAGCCTCCATGGCACTGAGGGATTTACTATCAAGCACCAGCTAGTGAAGCAACTGGAAAAAGACCTCAAATAAAAGGGGAAAGGTAAAGAAATGAGTTTATATGGCTAAGATACTTCAATTTGAATCAGGAGGTCATCAGAGAGGTAATACTTATGTATGTCTCAGCAAGATATCATAGATTGCCAAAGTAGATACTACCTCAAATAGAAGGTCTCCTGAGGGCTCTGGACACACCCAAGTCCTACGGTCATGGCAGATAGCTCTGGAGTTTGGTGCCTTGCCATTGGGTCCTACTTTGGAGTTTGTACTCCTGAGTGTGACAGATTTGGACTCAGATGTGACTTCTCTACACATGCCTCTTCTGTCCCTTTTATTTGAGCTTATAATTGGTGATGGAATTTGTAGGTGTACATCCAAGAGACTTGAATCTCTGGGTTGTCCATGTGCCAGCTGGGCCCTAGCCCTCAGTGGAGTTACAACACTTACTCGCCAGTTCATTGAACTCGCCCAGGACAACTAACAAGGAGGTGAGGATGGACAACCACCATACCAAAGAATCGAGAGTCTAAAACTGCAAGCAAGAGAGCCCCATCTATCAGCCATATGGGATTGAAGCCCCCTATCAATTAGAGGTGGAGTGATCATCACCATCCCAGAATCCTCAGGACTGGGGAATGCAATATGCACTAGAGTGGACTTACTTGTATTCTACTATAGACTTATTGTGATTCTAGCAATGGAAGAAATTATATCATGGATGTGGAGACAGTGGCCACTGGAGGTGCTGAAGCCAGGGAGAGGGAAAAAGAGGTGTAATATGGGGACATTTTAGACACTTGGAATTGTCCTGAATAATATTGCAATGACAGGTACAGGCCATTATATATCCAGCCATAACCTACAGAATTGAGTGAGAGAGAGTGTAAACTAAATGTAAACTATAATCCATGATTAGTGGCAATGCTCCAATATGTGTTGAATTGCAATGAGTGTACCATGCTAATGAAAGAAGTTGTTAATGTGGGGAAAAGTGGGAGGTGTGGGGAGTGGGGCATATGGGAATCCCTTATATTTTTTATGTAGTATTTTATGTAATCTAAGTATCTTTTAAAAATAAATAAAACATATTTAAAAAAAAAACAAAACCCTCCCAAATGTGTTTCTGTGCTTGGAGGACACCCGCACTCACATCTCAGTTGTATACTTTCTCTTTTCTCTCATTTCTCAATAAACCCTTTTATTTGCTCATTAAAAAGAAAAAAAGAACAATAAAACCCAAAAAAAACACAATATTGGCATCTCTTTTCAGATGCTCCTACAAATGTGTGAAAAGTGATTTTCCACCTGGCCAAGAACAGGTCTTCAGAGTGGTGGGGTGGGTGAGGGATGGAGGTTCTTAAGCCTTTGGGAGTGGAACTGTGGGCCATACAGATGGCAAATCCATGGAGGGCTCAGAGGAAGGCACCAGGTAGGACCCAGACCTTCTGGTCTTGCCCAGCTGTCTCAGGATCCTGGTGTGGAGATGCTACCCCACATGCTCTCACCTGGACACAGCACTGGCAGGGAACCTTGAGCTGCTCCTCACCAATCTCCTGCATGGAGCTCTATAAACACAGTGCCCAGCAGAAGGTAGGAATTGTTAGGAGGCTGCAACCCAGATCAGGCACAGAAGGGTGTCTGAACCCACCTCTAGCCCACTTGGAATTGGCCCCAGGTCTAACATTTATAATGTCCCTTGCCTCTCCCACCACCATTTGCCTTCCTCCCACCAGCCACCCATGACCTGAGATGTGAATCCAAAGGGCCCACCATATCTCAAAACCCTGACAACCTTCTCATGCTCAAGATGGTCCTGTTCCTTATGCCTTCTACACACTTGAAAGGAGGGGGGATTTGGGGCTCCCCAGGTAGGGTGAAAGTGGTGGCACAACCTGAATTGGATGATGCTAGGCCATGTTACTTTACCTTTGGGAACATCCTGGCTAATGACCAGTGGTTTCATGGTTGAGGACTGAGCCAATGTCTACACTGATGAAAAAAGGTCTTATGCCCAGTATTCCTGAGGCTAATACTTCTGGATCTAGGAATGCAACAGGAGAACATCTTGCCCTTTCAAGCATCTCTGCCTAAGTGAGTTGGGTAGGGATCTGTCTATAGAATCTTGGTGCCTGGTTTCCAGGGTCCCAAGTTCTGCTGTGCTCTATCTCCAGTGATGTGAGGTCTCCTCCAAGGAAGTGAGCTCACCACCCTTACCTGACAACCCTCAGTGGATAAGACCTCCTTGAAGGCCCCTCAGGACTGCTGGCTCCTCATCCTCCTCAACCATGACATCCTGTAAACTGGACAGTTTTACCAACATATCCCTCCCTACAGCTACCTGAGAAGTGCTGGGAACAGACAAGACTCCTGGCAGGAAAACATAGAGCTGGATTCAAAAATGGCTACTATTTATCAGTTCTGTGACCCTGTTCTTGCCATTTTACCTCTCTCCCCACCTACACAATAGGGAACATTCTAGTTTTGAATTCCTGGGTCCTCAAGTGTATGTGAGATAATTACTGTAAAAGTCAAGGGCTGTTGTATCAATAAGTAAAAGAAACTCAGAAGTGTAAGAATAAGAAGGAGTGTTTCATAACTTGGAATACAGCACACAACAGGGCTGCATGCAGGCTGTGTGATCCCTTCATTCCCATGTCTGATTCCCATGAGCTGTTGTTTTTCTATTCAGGTCTTCAAATTCTTCTTTGTGCTTACTCAGTGTCTTACTGATGTTCTTTATCTCTTTAGCCACACTGCCTTTCAACTCATTAATTTGATTTTGGAAATTTGTATAAATCTCATTGATTAGTTTTCTCAAATCCTGTGTCTCCTCTGGGGCATTAACATATTCATTTGCTTGAGCCATTTCTTCCACTTTACTGGTATGGCTTGTAATTTTTCATGGATGTCTAGGCATCTGATTATGATGGTGAGTTTGCTCTGATGCGTAATTTCTCTCACAGGGTTTTAGAGGCAGGAGGTTGTGTATTACTGCTGTTCTTTGGTTTTTGGTTCAATATGTTCTTGTTCTTTAAGAGTGTCCCTGTTAATTGCTCAAGTCTAAGCCCTGGAACCAGTAATGGATTGCAGGCCTCTTCCAAGGGCCTTGGGGAGGAAGGATATAAAGGCCAGAAAAAGCCTCTCTTATTTACTTTTAATTTCCGCACATGTATTTCCTTGGTGAGCCAGCAGATGGCACTCTTCGGCAGCTCTCTCAGTTCAAAGCCCAGTTGGCGTGTGTTCTCTGCAACACAGACTGGTTCAATGTGGCAGAAGATCCTGCCTGGAGGCTAAGAGCCTCATAATTCAAACTTTCTCAGAAGTTGTTCTCAAACCTTTGCAGGTAGCCCCCTCTCTTTTCCCAGTTAGGAAATAATTCCACTCCTCTCTGCATCCTCAACAACCAGTCCCAGTCAGTAGAGAGGGTGATTGAGAGGGTTGGATCTCTTGAGTCCCATGTTGGCTCCCAAGGCAAACATGGTGTGGACCTTCCAGCCTGGAAGGGCTCCTGGCACATAGCAGACAAAATTTGTGGTTTAAAAGCTGAGTCAGCCTTAGGCTGCATCCCTTTTTCTCCCATTTCCTGGAGAGGTGGATCCCTGTGGCCTCCTTTGTTGGTAGACAATGGTCTGAGGCCTGAGAATCCAAAATTGTTTCTAAGGTGGGGGAGGGCACAAGCAGCTGCAGTTGCAGCTTTAACTGACAGTTTTGCAATCAAGATTATTTCACTTTGCCCCTCTCTCTTCTCAGCAGTGCCCACCCATCCCCTGGTGTCCTAAACCCTAGAATACTTTTTCCAGGCTGTTTCAGCCTGTCTTCTAGCTATTTTACTGGGAGAGGAGTGTCTCATGTTTTTCTAGTCCACTATCTTCCCAGAAGTCTCCAAAGTCTGTGTTTTTACCCATTGATGCTTTTGTCAATGGAACATTTGAGGCAGATTAAGAAGTATGTATTACAATGGACATGATATACAATGGTCATGATATGAGAATGAAAAAACAAAAACAAAAAACAATCCACATGCAGAAAAACTGCTTCAAATAAGGATCCATTTTACATTGTTCTCATTAAGGTTATGTTTCCACCCAAGATGATATCCATAATAGTGAAAATAAGCAATTATCTAAGCATTAATTTTTATTATCAAATGTATTCATAAAAATGACCTTGTTAAATGAGAATTAATTTGGACTCTGTTAAAGATGTGATACAATGAAGCCTAGATAACTTGCTGAGGGTCACTCAAGAAAGTGATGTAATTGCTCTTTAATTCAGTCTGCTTCTGGAGCCTTTAACCTTAGCTTCTTGCAGATACACACTTGCTGCACATATTCTGAAGACCATTGAATATAGCAATTTGACAGTAAGAGACAAAACTGGAACAGTAAAGTCCAAATTAAGAATAGGGTAACTACCCCTGCTGGGCCTTCAGCCACATCTCATATATAACTTTATGCATACCCCAAGCACTCACCTGCTTGGAGACCTAGTTTTCCATCTCTGCCCCTATGCTAACAGTATGATTTCCCTCCAAAATAGCTTTCATTCCCCAGGCTCACTTTTTCTTTTAACCCTGTAATCCAATCTCTCACCAATACAAGTTTAACTTTGGATAATTTGGTCCAAGATCATTGACTTTTTAGGTTAATATCATCAGTCCTTGCCTTTTCCAGAAATGTTCTCCTAGGGTTAATGTCCCCACCCAGTTTCCTCCTAGCTTTAGAACTGCCTGAAAAACAAGAAGAGCATAAAAAGAGACTTGCTGCTGGCTTCTGAATCCCATAACCTCTGTGTCTCCTGGTCCAAAACAGAGGTGATGGGGCAGCATTTTCCCCATTGTGATGAGCAGGCCTGGAATTCTCCAGAAGAGGTGCCAGGGCTCCAGAAGATGCCAGCCCTGAACTCAGAAGACTCTGGGTCATGGCTACTCCTTTATTTACCCCAAGATGGCTGGGTCAACTCTCTTCTCTTAACATTGTGTACCTACATAATGAAATTTCTTTTACCAATGTAGACATAACATTTAAGGATTTGAACTTATTTATTTCTAAGATCATGTTGTTACACATTTCCCAATGTCTTTGTTTCAGCAATAATCATCCTCAACTTGAGCAATTTTGGTTTCTGTGTGTGGAATACATTGCCAACTGTTAAAGTTTTGGGTTCTAAGAATATATGCATTATAAATTAATTTATATATTTCATTTGTTCTCTAAATTACTGTACAAATGCAGTTTCTTTCAAAGTTAGATGTGATATAAGGAGGGGAAAGGGGACTAAACCCAGCTTTGGTTCACTTTAATGCCTTTGCCATGAATTGTTAGTGTCTCCTGCCAAATTCTCCACTGCCAAACACCATCCATTCCCTTATTTTTTACTGATCTGTACATGATTTTTGGGAAATTTTGTTATAAAAAGTAGCAGGGACTTTTTATGAGTTCTGACTTTCTTTTTTAATTGGAACTCATAATCCTCAATTCATGACTGTAAAGCATTCAACCTTTGAGGTTTCACAGCTGATTAAGACATTTGACCATTAGATGGCACTAACATACAAAATTTATTTGATGGCACTTGAACAGCTGCCAGAGAGGGGTGACTCTTCCCAACACTGGACTTTTCAGATGCTGCAAGGACCATCAGAAGTGGAAGAGGGCAATGGGAGTGGAGACACAGCACTCAAGGTGATGTCTAAGAATCAGCACAGCAGGGTGTCTTGGGGTCAGAGATTTCCTAGGTACAGAACTTCTAACAACAGGATTTTACATGTTCTATGGCTAGTAGATATCAGAAACAATTTTTGCAGGATATGCAAAACAGATCAGCTCTAAATGGGCTATTTTTAAACCAACTGGACTTGGAAGGATTTGAGTTGTGCATTAGGGTGGGCATTTTGGGAGGCTAATGTGCCCCAGGCTACTGTGAAGAACTGAGCAACACACAGTAACAGAGGGGACATCTTTGTCTTTTTATGTACCAATTACACACTTCCAACATGACATTCCCTCTTTATTTCTCTGTTCACAGTGTCTTCCTTTGGAATAATGTATGAGGCACCAGTAAGCTCTTCACCCAAAACACAAAGTATGTTCTTGACAATGTTTAATTATGAACCTCAAATACAAAGGCCTAGGGTAGCCAATCCCCATGTTTAATTTCTCTCATTTCTGCCCCATTCACATCTTGATTTTTCTTTTCCAAGCTTCATCCCACTCTTTTCTCTCTTTGAACTTTCTCAGTCATAATCTTAAACATTTCTGTCCTTGCATTACTTTCCTCTGACTGCAAAGAATGAAGTTGGAGAACTGGAATTTAAATTGCAGTTCCCTGTGCTTCTCTAAGCATGCCTAAAATCACTTAAGGAGTTCATTGCAATGTACATTCAGGTAGCCCAACTCCAGCAATTCTGATTCTATAAGGAATAGAAGTTCTTAAATTGAAATAGTAAAATTTATTAATCTTTTCTTTATGGTTAGTATTTCTTGACTTATTGAAGGAATCCATTTTTATCTCAAGGACTAAAAGATACCTATATTTTTTACCCATGACTTTTAAAATATTGTTCATGAAATTTAGGTCCTTAACATCTGTAGGGATTAGGAAGGCTATGTGCTGTGAGATAGAGATGTAATTTAACATATTTCTTATATGGACATTTACTTTTTAAAAATTTAAGTATTTATTTTTATATCAATGTTACATATTTTCAGTTAACAAGATAATAACTTCAGTTAAAATAAGTCTGCTTTAGTCGTAGTTACACACACCCTTACTTTTGTTCATTACTCAGTCTTGTGGGATTTGGGACAATGTTCACTCTGACTGCTTCAGGCTGAGAAGGGATGTAGATATTATGGGGCATAGGAATGGACTTAGTTGCTTGCAGTTGAAGATATGCCTTCTTTTTTGGCTAGGGCTGGTCCATCATCTTGATTTTGTTAGCTGTCCATGGGGCAGGTCTGATGAACTGTAGAGTAGTAGTTGACCTCATATCTGCTGGGTTTCAGGGCTCCATGAGCATAGGAACAACCCAAAGGCTTTAAGCCTCTGAGAAATATACTGAACAGGTAAATTGCAAAGTATAGGTTCAAATAAAAGAAGCATAAGAATCATGATTAGGGGATTTATAACTAAGTTTAACTATGCTGTATTGGTGAAATAGCTTTTCATATATTCCCTATATTCTCAGATAGAGCCTGATGAGGGGATACTGATTTCAGGTGGCTCTGTGGCTTGCCTATGGTGTCAGGACACCCCTAGGGCCTTAGGAGCATTTTGCTTGTGGCTTTGTTTATTGTGGCATTTTGTAGAGTCTGAATGAGACCTGCATGAGTGTATCCTCCAGAATGATCTTCAGACTCAATTTGAAATCTCTTAGCCATAAAAACTCTATTTTATTTAATATTTCCCCTCTTTGATCAAGGTCTTTCTTCAAATGCACTGCTGATTAACCCTCAGTAATAACATTTACTCTTTGAAGCTCAATTTATCAATCATCTGTTTGTATTCCCACTCTCACTTTATAGTATACCAAAGTTCCACAAGTGGTGTAGCTTATTCAGAGCTCCCTACTCTATTCATGGGGTCTATGTACATATGTCCTTACCAGTATCACACTCTCTTAATTACTGTATCTTCTTAATAACTTTTGCTGCCTCCCAGGCCAAGTCTTCCTGCACTTCTTTTCAGTCATGCTCTTTTTTCCCTTTTTACTCATTCACATGAATTTTAGAATCAGCTTTATCATGTTTCTTAAACAATCACTATTGGGATTTTTATTGCATTGTATCTACAGATCAATTGAAAAGAAGTTTCATCTTAATTTAAGACAGTAAACTGCCCTTTCTATATCTCTTGATTGGTTTAAGTCTCTGTAAATGTTTCTAAATAAAGTTTTAGAATTTTTCCTTGAGCTTTTTTTTTTGGAAGGAAGTATCAGGGATTTAACCCAGGACCTTGTACATGGGAAGCAGGCAGTCAACCACTGAGCCACATCTGTCCCCCAATGAGAGTCAGTTTTCTTTTTAAATTATTTTTAAGAGGTACCAGGGATCAAACATGGGACCTCATACATGGGAAGTTGGTGCTCAACCACTTGAGCTACATCTGCTCCACTTTCTTCTAACTTTTGAGCAGCTGCTGTAGGTGCCCTCCCATAAACCTAGGCCCATCATTCAGTGTGTTCCAGCCAACTTACAAATGTGAAGATCACTTTGCCTGATTACTTTTTCTGAAAAAGTGTTGTTTCCCATACACATTAGGTCTGAAATGCCAGAGAATTAATTAACAGTCCCCCGGAGTAGGCCTCTTCAAGGTTGACAGAATTTAGCATATAAATATGCTAGATGTCTTAATACTAGAGTTCCTTAACTCAGTCATGTCTTTTACACCAATTTCCAGTATCTCTACCAGGTTAGGTTTGGTATGATTGAATATATATGATTTTTTTTAAATATTTTTTTTTTTATTTTTAAAAAGATACTTAGGTTACACAAATGTTACACAAAAAATATAAGGATTCCCATATGTCCCACTCCCCACACTTCCCACACCCTCCCACATAAAACATCCTTCATTAGTGTGGCATATTCATTGCAGATGATAAACACATCCTGGGGCTTTGTTACTGAGCAAGGACCATAGTTCACATTGTAGCCTATACTCTCTCCCACAACGTTCTGCATGTTATGTGATGATATAAAATGACCTATATCTGTCATTGCAATGTCATTCAGGATGATTTCCAAGCCCCAAAAAACCCCTGTATTACAACTGTTTTTCCCTCTCCCTGACCCCAGAGCCTCCAGTGGTCATTGCCTCCACATCAATATTGTAATTTCTTCCAGAATATATATACTTTTAAACCTTTTGATTTGTGACTTGTGGAGAATTGCTATATGGTTGAGCTCAGACAACCACAATGGAGGTGACTTGATATGCACTGTTTATTGGTTGCTTCCCATTTCCTGTATCACTCCCTTCCTCCCCTGCTAGTGTTACCTACAGCTCCCAAGTAAACTATTTTTATTCAAACCATTATCTCACTGTATTTTGGAAAACCCAAACTAAGACACTGACAGCTTATTCAATGACTGTCCAAAATCACTTATTTACTGTTCAAAAATTGTTTTGGTTTTTACAAATGTTCACTATTGTGACTTCTGTAAAAAGAAGAAGAAAAAAAAAGAAGTGTTCCAGTTTTGCAATAGAAAGTCAGTCAGTCCCCTTAAACAAACAAACATAAAAAATCTAGTAGAACTAGGGGTAAATCAGTGAATATGATATCTTAGCAATTAAAAAAATATCAGTTTAGCTATGCTTCTATTTCTTAATTTTAGCAAGTTCAACTTTCAAAGTTCCTAGTTTCTTTTTAGTTATTGCTATTTCATTTACCTCAAGTAGAAGTTGGTGTATATGATGCCCCCTGGAAGGCAGGACTGAAGAGCTACAGGAAGGCCAGAGTAAGTGAGCTATATCTGGGGTGCTGGGTCACTGGATACAGAGGGGACCATGAGGGCTCAGAGCCAGCCCATGAGAGAACCGTTCACCAACACAGCCCCATCCTGGGCAGCACCTCAGGGCATGGGCTATGGATTCAGTGTCCATGAGGGATCAGGACAGTCTTGGGCAGGATGACAGACTCAGTTCCCTCATGGTCAGATATTTATGACTCCTAATGTGTGCTAGTGCTGAGCCATCATCAGCAATACAACCCCATCTAGCCTTCATGGAATTACAGTAGGAAGCAGCAGAGGGGAGAGACTATGAAGTATAACAGACTTTGCTGAAGAAGGGGAGAGGTCACACCATGGATGGAGAAAATCCTACAATTGAGGCACTCTTCTAGCTCTATACTGGAGTCCAGGCCTGCCACTGCCAGCACAGATCATGGGGGTTGGGAAAGGAGATACTGTCTACTGGACAGGCAGGTTCAGACACAGGAGCCCAGCACCTGGAAGGTTTACACTGAGAGGGCCATGTGCAAGGACAGCCCATTCCCTTCGTTGTGCAGATTGCCCATCTACCCCCAGCAGGACCTCCTCCATCCTGAGCACCTTGCTGGACCAGCCTCAGAGGATTTTTTGCAGCCATTGGCCCTTTCCTGCCCCAAGCACCTGGAGGGTTGTGCACAGCTCACTATGACTGGCTCAGATGTGACACACCACACCCACTTTCTTGCTTAGCTGGAACTCCCAGAACACCCTGAGGCATAGAGGGTGAGGAGGACATGGGTGGTTACCCATGTGTTTGTAGGGGGGAAAAGGTCCTAACAATGAGGAACTTCCTGAGGAAACTGTCCAAGAGCAAAGATCACCCTCAGATGACTCATCAAGGGGATGGCAGTCTGGGGAAATGTCTAGGGGTGGTGTTCTGGGCTGTGGCTTCCTGTCAAGGCAGTGGGATTTTCTCTGTGTTTGGAAAGACACCCTGTTAGCCAGTTATGTTGGTCAGCCTTCCTCCTATTTCAGCCCCAGCTCACAATGAATCCCTAAGGAAGTCCTGTATTTGGAAAAGTAATGGATGAACTCTAGGGCTGCAGACTCCTTGGGTCAGACCACTCAATGGGATGAAAGGGACATCAGACTAGTCTCAACCTTCATTGAATTTATGACTAAACAAACCAATGATGGTATAGTGAGGGCCCTATGGCCCAAGGCAGCAGGCCACTCTCCTCTACCTCCTGCACTCCCACTGAGACACAAAGAATCTTTGAAAATTTTATTAAAATGTAAATTCCAGGTGGGCTTGTTCTTTGCCAAAGGTACCACTAAGTGATGGTACTCAAACTCAAATCAGACTGGTTATTTATGATCATAGAACAGTCACTTCTCACTGTCCCTGCCAGCTAAGTCAGGAGACCCAATACCAAGACCTCCTCTCATTGGGTCATGTCCAACTTAAATTTTGCTGGACTCGGGCAGAAAGTGATGGGGTGGTGGATCTGCTTGTTGGACAATGGCTGTGCCAAGCCTGAAGACATCCTTAATGGAATATCTCTTTCTACCCAGAGCAAGAGGTCAACATCCACCATCATCTCTAAGCTGAGGCCCTGATCATGTGCAAACATTGCTGGAATCCCAGATGTCTATGGAGGGCTCTCCCATGACCATTTGGCTACTGTGTAGGTGCTAGGGAGCCAGGGCATATCCTGACTTCCTAATTAGACCCAAACACTATCTCATCTGGTCATGGAAGCACCAGCCTTGGGCCAAGGGAAACTCCACACATAGTCCACAATCTCCTTGTCTTTCTCACTCCTCCCCACTGGCCTCATCATCATCTTCCTCATCTACTCCTCAATCCTACATAAGTGATTCTGTCTCATCACAAGCCTTGACAGGGCTGGAGAAGAGAGATGGGGCCAGAATGAAACTATGCTGTGTATATCCTTATGCAGGTTGTCCTGGGCATGCAGGCACCCAAGGTAGCATGTTTTCAATTATGGGGAATGGGCTCAGGCCCTTGAGAAGCTACTTTGGGAAGTATGGTGTGGAAGTTGGTAATTTGTGGTATTGACAAGAATTCCAAGGGATTCAAATCAGAAATGCTTAAATACCACATTCCCAGAAAACCTTGGGTGTGCTTCTTGAGCTCCATGTATTCCTGAGAGTGTACATACTATTCTGTGACTGCATTTCTCTGCTGAGAGGGTTCGTACATTAAAATTCTGTAAGGGGACTGTGTCCAAACCCACAAGGCAAAGAACCCAGTTCTTGACACTTTCATGGAGATGTAGCTAGTTCTTCAACTCTTTCCTGACCAGTCCTGGTAGGATTTCCCAGAAAGCCGTCACCTTCTTGCTTTCTCTACCCCAGCATCATTAGAAGCACAGCCCAGCTGGAGCCCACTTCTGTCTCTCACTCCCCAAGTAGCCATCATTTGTCAATGTCAGGGTTGCCTGATCATGAGAAATGAGTTAGCTTATGCAAAGCAGAGTACCAGAGACCACAGGCTCCTGTTGACCCTGCCGTCACTCATGGAAGAAGAAAAATACAGTATGTGCTGATATGCAGCTGGATGATGCAGGCTGGTGTAAGGGTAAAATTGGATCCTGTCCCCATCACTGTCCTCTGGGCCTCTAGGTCTTGTCTTGGATACCCAGACCATTGTGCCTTGGCTCCAAACCTAGGCAGCCCCAATGTGCAGCCTGAGGGGATGCTGGCTACTGGGATAAGGTCTGGCTCACTAGACCTCCCTCACAACAGGGTCAGAGACTAGATGGTCCCACATGGGTTCAATGTCTTAGGATAAGGACCATTAGGCACTCTTGTTGTCACAGTTGTGTGCCCCAAAGCCTGGGTTTCCAGGTTTTGAGGACTCCCTTTAACCCAAGCAGCTCTCAACAGGACTGTTAGAGGTGCTGTCTTGGATCAGGAGGGTCATGCATGGATACTCCGCTCCCTCACTGCTGTGAATATTCTTCTGTGGCCTGAGACAGGGAGAAGGGCTGGAATATGAAATTCTAAGGTGGGATCTCTGAATCTGTGCCAGTAACTCTAGGGTGGGGTCTCAGTGATGATGGGCTTTTGTTAGAAAACTGCACATAGTGAAAGTCTATAGAGATGAACGTGATAATGAAGAACATCCATTAATCCTATACCCAAGTTAGAGTCCTTAACCTGTGTGTTCCCTGATTCCCTCAAATTATACACAAAGTTGGGTATGTGCCAATGCATATTTTCTGGAGAAAGTATTTGTAACTTTCACCAGATTTTCATAGAGAATTTAACTTTCTCCTTCATCTCCTCCACCTAACCCCTTCACAGTTCAACTCCCCCACATCTTTAAACTTCACTATGAATAATTGTCTTGGAATGTTCTGGGTTTCAATTTAGAATCTTCCAGTAACATCAGGGAATTAAGCTGAGGTCCAAGGCCGCTACCAATGATTGAGCTCAGTCTAGGAGACCATGAATCCTCCCAAATAATAAAGAACCTGTATTTCTTTGGGGGAGATAGTGCATGGATAGCAGTCTTTCAAAGGAGCTTGTGACCCAAAATGTTTACAATCCACAGACCCCTGACATGTTCTTTCCTTAGAAGAGGAACCAGAGAAGATTATGACTGGCCCACAAAATCTTTCATGGGCATGGAAAGATAAGCGCCAAAGAGAAAGCAACAGAAAATGCCTTCAGCAAACCCAGAATGGCAGCTTTTTACATGGAATGCCTGGTTATTTACATGTGCAACTCACTATGAGCACTGATAAAATAAAATAGTGGAGGGGCTGGCATGGCTTCTGGACCCTTGTTTCGTGTCTTGAGTAATTTTGGCTGTGGTAGCGACAGGGTGTGGCGAGCGGACTGCAATGGTTGGGGTGGTTGGGACCATGGCCCCAGAAGCAAGGGAAGAGCGAATACATGAAGTGCTACTGGGAGTCAGGCGTCACTCCTGGGAGCTGCTGCTCTATCGCCTGTGTCTCAGGCTGCTGGAGCAGATGCACAAGCCCTGGTTCTGGGGGGCCTGGGGCCTGGACCGCGCCTCAGATGACTCGTCGGCAGCGGGCTGTGGGGGGTCCCTGTGCTCCGCAGCCCCGGCTGCTCCAGCATCACCCCCGCCACCCTCTCTTTCCAGGCTTGCGGTACAGGAGGGCCAGAAAATGTGAGGTGCAGTGTTGGAGGCCTCGGGGGACCAGGACCCAGATACCGGCACAGGGGGCTCCCCAGCATTGTAAGTGAAAGTAGAAGGAAAATCTGTACAACGAATTGAAACAAAAGAAGCTGATAAATTACCCAAGAATTCTGAACCTGGACAACAGGAAAGCAGTCAAAAGCCCTCAAATATCATCAATTAAAATAAAAGAAAACAAGCATCCATTTGCTCTCTGTGGCTGGAGAGAAAAACAGCTACAGGAAGCCAGAAAACTCACAGCCTGAGCTTCTGCCTCAGTGCATGAGATTCCTGAGCCCACATTAGGAGCCAAGAGCAGAAGACAGGTGGAAAAAAGGAAACTGGCAATGTGCTCCCTCTGTGAATGTGGAGAAAAGCATAAAGATTGAATCTTCTTCCTCAGATAACCCATGGAGGACAGGGTACATGAGAAGCTACTCGGAAATGGCTTAAAGAAACAAACAGTTTTTTGGACATCCTCTTTTTAAAAGTGCAAAAGAAAGAAAGAAAAGAAAAAAAAAGACACAGGTTTAAGAAACCAACTGATTTTGAAAGGTTTTTCTTGGGGAATCTCCAAGTGATTGTTGTTTTGATGAATCTTGGCCACCTACCTCAGCAGTAGGGCAGAGAGTTGAAGCCATAAGACATTTGAAGTTACTTATGAAGCTAATTCCCTAAAACTTATATATTCTTTTAAAGGTTTTGTTTTAAAGCATATTAATCTTTTAAGATAGACACCTTTAAATAGCTATAGATACTCTTAACATTCAGGACTCCTTTCATAATTTTAGGTGGAGCCTATTTTCATTTTGTTACAAATAACTATTCAAACTCACTAATAAGGCCATTTGGTCTTGCAATATAATACTCATTTTCATTATGTGAGGTTTTCTTAGTGAAAGAATTAATATCAAGTCAAAAATGAGTTTCAACAGTAGTCCTGACTCCATGTATATTAAAAATAGAATTTGGAAGTTCCTGAAAAATTAAACTTACTTGTATCTTAGTTTAGCACCACTTCATGTTGTAGGCCATGATATTTAAGATTTATCTGGGCTGAGTAAGGGCAAAATTTTCTCTTTAATTTGTCGTCCAGGCTCGTATTTTTAATAGTTCAAATACATTCCAACAAGCAAAACATCAGTATAGTATGGATTTAGAGTAGAAGTGAAGCTTCTTTTGAGTCAAAGACTGATACATTATTTTTCTCTAAATATTGCAAGGGTGTTTAGAAAATATAATGGCTTTCATCAAAGAATAAGGTCTTTTCTAGTAGTAGATTTCTAGTAGACAGGAATCTACTAGGAGGATGAGTGTTAAAATTCTTTACAAGAGATAAGAAAGGAACTTTGCTTCCACCTATTGGTACCTCAAGAGGTGTCAATGAAAATTTGGTGTTAGATGAGACTGAGCACTTCCTTGATATTTTTACAATGGGTCTTTAAAGTACTATATTCAATTCTTAGAACCATCATAACTGTACTAAGCTTTGCAAACTCATACTGAGTTGTGAGCTTTTTAAATGGAACTTTTTACTATATTTGCAGTTTTGAGGTGAATTCTTTTACAGAGAGTTCTCCTAACCAATGAGGTGTATATTTATTTAGTAAGGAAATCTTAATTCTAAAGCTATCCAACATAACCTTGTCAGTAATTTTGGTGTTACTACTATTAAAGTCTTTACACTTTGCAGGTACCTAAAGATCAAATTAATATGTCAATGTGTGGTGGTGCAGCTCATTATGAAAACTGTTACTTTAAAGTCACTTTTTGAATGTTTGATTTTGCAATTGAGATCAAGGTTTTCCCATAGCATCTGACAATCGTAGAAAAGATGGCCC
Source organism: Cabassous unicinctus (assembly GCA_029593785.1). Classification (NCBI taxonomy): domain Eukaryota; kingdom Metazoa; phylum Chordata; class Mammalia; order Cingulata; family Chlamyphoridae; genus Cabassous; species Cabassous unicinctus. The sequence goes on from JAQZBX010062843.1 coordinate 16,132, forward strand.
TGATGGACTACCTCAGAAAGCTGACTTTCACTCAGGCTTTGAACAATCCCATCTTTCCCTAGTTTAGAAAGCAGACTCATACTTAATGTGCTTACTACTGAAACCTTGTTATTGGGTAAGACCTAGAAGGCAAACACTGACCACTTTTCCTCCTTCTTCTTAAATAGATGACAAATGAACAAGACTTTTAAAGTACTCTGGAGGTTCATGAACAACATATAAAGCAGTATGAATTAATTGTGTCTCCCTCTAATTTCCAAGTCCTTAGTTGGTTAGCATTTCTTTTATTTCCTTTTTTTAAGGAGTTACTAATACACCTTATTGTTGGGGACCTTCGCGGCAGCACTCACATTATGCACCTTGCCAGCAGCACCGGTGACATGTAACATGGCCGCTAAGGCTGAAACAAAGAACAAAGAACAGCTAGCCTTCACGGAAGTTAAGAGAAGTCCGCGCCAAAAGTATACTCTTTTCATGCCTAAAAGTTTTCTGCCTTCCTCCCCAGCAACAGCACTCACCAATCCCTGGCCACCACCCGTCCTTAACCCACCAATCCACACTCTCCTCCTTTAGAGTATATAAGCCCTGCTTCTTCAATAAACTTTTGCAGCTTGATCAGAATCCTGTCTTGCTGTCATTCTTCATGTCCCCTTGTCCCATACCCCTTTCTCTCTT
>JAQZBX010062844.1:0-16813 GCA_029593785.1 Cabassous unicinctus
AGTGGACTTACTGGTATTCTGTTGTAGACATATTGTGATTCAAGCAATGGAAGAAATTACAACATTGATGTAGATCCATTGGCCACTGGATGCTTTTGGGGCTGAGAGAGGGAAAAGCAGTTGTAATACAAGGGCTTTTTCAGGACTTGGGAATTATCCTGAGTAAAATTACAACAACAGATATAGGCCATTTTATATCATCATATAACATGCAAAACTGTGTGTTAGAGAGTGTGGTCTACATTGTGAACTATGGTCCATGCTTAGTGACAAAGCCCCAGCATGTTTATATCCATTGCAGGTGATGTCCCACACTAATGAAAGATGTTTATGTGGGAGGTTGTGGTAGGTGTGTTAGGTGGGAGGTGGGATACATGGGAACATGGGAATCCCTGTAATTTTTGTGTAACATTTATGTAATCTAAGCATCTTTTAAAATATTAAAAATGGATCCTTGTAAAAAAAAAGTTATACTTTATTACAATTGGATTTGATGTATGATTCACAAGTAGATTATTTCAACTGCTGGAAAAGCAGAAAAATTAGCAAAGTTAGTACTAATAAAATTGCTTTAGTTGCTTAACTAATAAAGAAAAGTACCCAAATTGTTTTTAAGATTTATTTTATTTATTTATTTACCCCTGCCCCTTGCTCCTTGTGCTCACTGTGTCCATCTGCTGTGCATTCTTTGTATTCTGTGCCTTGTCTGCTTGTCTTTGTCTGCTTGTCTCCTGGGGCCTCTTCTATGGCAAACAGGAGCCCAAATGCTTGAGCTACATCCACTCCTCCCAAATTGTTTTAAAGTGGAAACTGTAACTAAGTGTTAAGATAATTAAAGATGCCTTTATATGACAAAACAGCAGAAGGCTAATACCTGAAATTGCTATAAGAGGATGGATTTAGCCTACAACTTATCATTATGGCAATTCTAAACTAAGTTTACCTTATTTTATGGTTACTCTGGTTCTAGCCACACCCTTGCTTTAGCTCACTAGCCTCAGGTCACCCATAGATTTCAGCTATTTTGATGGAAATTATAAACTGAGTTTGTCTTTGTTTATGGTTACTTCATGTCTACCCCAAACCCTTGCCTTTGCTTATGATTATTTGATGACAATTACTGCCCTTATGGCTCAGAGAAAAAGCAAACTTGTGACAGCTCTGTCTCCTGTCCTTCAACTGGTATTAGTGGCCCTGCTTTCTCTTGTGACTCCAGGTGATTGTGGCCTGGTAGAATATTTGATCCCCAGGTTGTATGTCCACTCTTCCAGTCTAGCCACTGAGGACTGGGGAGGGTGCCTCCCAACTTGAGTGTTGATGTTCCTAAAAAGCAGCAAGTCATGAGAAAAACCAGTTTCCCTGAGGCTTCAATGACCTCAGTGAGGATATACTGGAATTCATTTTTTCATCCAAGGTTTATTAAAGTCAAAAAGGGAAATAGGCAAAACTCCAAAGTAACAAAAAGTTCTAATTGTATTTTAAAGCATTGAACATATTTTGGTTATAAGCCAATAATTAAAGAACTAAATTCTTGTGCAAAACTGCATGATCACAGTGCAAATTAGAGTAATTAGAACTAGCCTCCAAATAATTCTTTTAAATGTTATTTTATAGGTAAACTTATTTTGTAAAAGATTGATAGTTTTAAGTAACTTACTGTGAGCTGTATTTTTGTGGCTAACTCTCTATTTGTGCCTGCCAATTTCCTCAGAGTAATTTCTATACATCAGAATGGTGATATAAAATTAACAAATGAAATATCTTAAAAGATATCTATTCAAATTGTAAAATTAAATATGCATTTATATATGTGAATGAGTATTTGTGGAGCCCAAATTAGGCTGAGCAGGATGGAAAGGTCATATAGAAATCTGAATATAGAAACAATTAGGAAAGGGGAAAACATTATCCTAAGATCTTTACCTACCCAACCCCCAAGACCTTCTCTTTGCAAGAGCTCTGAAGGAAGGCATAGGTGTGTCAGATTAAAACAATATCTTCAAGACTGTGGAATTAAGAAACAGTTTGCCCTGTAATTCCCCAATTTAAACCTACCAGCCTTAAAATAAGAGTGGTTAATAACCCAATTACCAATGTCAATAAGTAAAGGAAAACTCCTTGAATGCTATGGAAATAATTTTTAAAACAAATTAAACAATTATATTCTTAAACCTAGCACTCAGTATGCTTTTAAGAATGTTTACACATTTAGAATTTTATTAAAGAAAAGAGGTTTTAGCCTCTTGTAAAGGGAGGAAAAAGAATATTCCTTACATAAACTATAATGGTTTCAATTTTATTTAGCTTGAGATTAATCTCCCTAGGTTTATAGGATACCAATTAAATAAATTAACTTTTTATGTATTAAATCTTTAAGATGATGAAAGGTGTACATTCATGTTTAATGAAATCAAGTAAAAGAAGGAAATGTAGATCTGCCTTCTATTAAATGGATAAAGTAAATTTCTTTGGTTACTACTTTAATTTAATAAGCTTGTTTAGAGTTAAAATTGTGGGGAAGAATCTTTGAGACGTTTAATTGGGGTATGAGAAAACAGAGTGTCTGCAATGCCAGACACTGGATGAAAAGGAAAACCTTGAGGGCACTGTTTGAACTCTTGCTGGCGCCAAGACTCAAGGATGAGATATGGATAGAGGAAAGGAGTATACCTTGCCTGCAATGTTCTTTTTCATGAAATTTTGAGAGTAACAAATCACTAGTCCTGCCCCTCTGTGGGTAACCAGGGACTTGCCCTGCTAATAAAAGCGCTGGGCTGTCTCTGTTTTGGGGCTAGCATTATAGATACATTCTGCTAGCTCCCTGACCCCAGCTTTTCTCTTAAGCTCTTTATCTTGTCTTTCTTATATCGCAGTACCCTTCGCCGAGTTACCCACACATATAACTACATCTGGTGCTCAACGTGGGGCTTGACAAAGAAGGCTCCAATGGATCAGAAACTTTGGGGAAATATTCAGTGCCACTGATACCAGAGGTCAAGGGGAGATAAGTGTTCCCCATTTGAAAAATTCCTCCTTTGCTCTGGATAATGTGTTGTTCAGAGTAACCATGGGGCAAACTTCCTTCTTGAATTTCCTATTTCTTCTCTTTCTATTTCTAAAGGTTTGGAACAAGGTATAGAGGATTTATATGCATTAGTACAGAAACATTACTATTGGTTTCCCCAAAGAGGGACTCTTGACAGCAAACAATGGAAAAAGGTGGTTTCTCAATTGAAAGCAGAATATAGGAAAGGAGAGCCTATTCCTGTTCAAGTGTGGAGTCAGACTCTGATAGTGAGGAATTTGATGCTGAAAAGAAAATCACAGAAAAGGAAGCTGCTTTGTCTGTTGTGGTGGCTGCAATGGAGGGGGAACATGTTAAAGAAAAGAAAAAAAAAACAGTCTCCTTTGCCTTTGTGTTCCAGTACAGGTGGTGGCTGCAACAGCCCTGGAGAAATCCTCTTCAATGGAGAAATTTAAAAGACCTTGTCCTTTTGCTCCCAGCTTAGAAGAGGCTATGACCTCTCCTCCTTTAGCTAATGTTACAGTTCCAAATGCTTCTACATTACAAAAGGTCATCTGAGAGGCTCAATCAGCCAGAAACTTGGATGATTATATGTTCGCTGTCCAAGTGACCTCCATAGCACCTAATGTTCACATGCCACAGGGAGGACAACAATTTACTTATGCTCTTCTAAATTTTAAGATACTGAAAGAATTAAAGGAAGCATGTGCTAAGTATGGACCTAATTCTCCATATACTTCAGGTATTTTGTGAGGGATCTCTCAACCTGAAAGGCTGATTCCCCAGGACTTTGATCAGTTGGCTAGAACCTGCCTCACTGACTCTGAATTTTTACAATTTAAGTCATGGTGGCCTGATGAAGCTCATATTGTTGCATCCCACAATGCCAATGCTAACCCTTCAGTAGATGTAGCATTTGAACAACTTATAGGTTCAGGAGGATATTTGGTGTTCACCCTCAACTTCATTGTTCTGGCATTGCTGTTGTGCAGTGCTGTCTTTGTTGTTTGCATGCCTGGGAGAGGATTGCACCTCCAGGGCCAGTGGCTCCCTCATTTGCATATGTAAAGCTAGCTGCCTCTGAACCATATGTTTATTTTATAGATCATGGTAAAAAGACTCAAGCACACTGTGAGAAGCCCAGCCTTTCAAGATTTATTACTTCGAATTTTGACCTTTGATAATGCTAACAGAGTGTCAAAAAGCACTTAGACCCATGAAAACAGCTGGCACCACTCTTGAAGAATATATAAAAATGTGTCAAGTTATCAGCTCAGAGTGCCACAAGGTTCAGCAGAGACATTTGCTGGCATTGCCATAAAAGATAAGGGTCATGGAACCTGTTTTAACTGTGGAATGGCTGTTCATTTTCAAAATGATTTTAAGAAACAGCCCTCTCCAACATCAACAATTGTTCAAAATTCACAATGGATTAATGTTAATTCTGCTCCCTCAGTTATCAGATCCTCAGCAAACTTATGCATCCCCACCTAGGGAAGTGCCGGCCTGGGCTTTGCCATTATAGAAAAATTAATATTTAAGAAACAAAATAAAGTCTGTCTAGCCAATTCAGGAGTGAAAGGGACTATTCAAAAAAATTTAGTGAGATTAATATTGGGAAGATCTAGTATTAGTTGCAGGGGCATCATTATTCTGCCAAAGAGTTAACTAAGATAAGGAAAACATTCTGGGAACAACTTTGTAAACTTCCTACAGCCTACATAATGATAAGGCTGGGGTGATAGAAGCTAATAAAATTAAACCACTGGAAAAGTAAGAAAGCTTGGCAATACAGTTTCCAGAAAAATTCTCAAAAAGCAGTAAAATCAAAGATGTGTGTTTCTATTGATGTGTTGTAACTTGTATTGTGTTTGTCTGTTTGTTCAGTGTCAGTGTATATTTTGATACCTCTGGATGGTAATATTAAAGTGATAAATGAAAATTATTAAAAAAGCGCTACTCAAATGGCCAAAAATTTATTTATTATTTATTAATAAATAAATATGGGTAATAATTTAAAATAATAAAAATAGTTACAATCAAATTAAATCATTATTTTGGCAAGTTTGTTTAATGTTGATGATAATTGTATGTTGTCAGAAGTTTGCTTGGAAACAGTTTCCAAAATCATTTTGACAACTTAAGTATGGAAGGTATATAGAACGTGCTTTTATTATTAAGGAAAGAAAAGTAATTTTATCCTAAGATAAAATAACTAGTTATTAAATCAAAGTAAAATGTGGGGCAAAACCTGAATTAATACAAAAAATGCAGAAAGCTTGTGGAAAAGGAATTTTTGTGGTCAAAGTTAAGTAAGATTTAATGGGCCTATCTATAAAAATTTAAAAGCTTTAATGTCAAACAGCGTAATAATAGAAAGTTAAAGTTTTATTCTTTCTCAAAGTTTCTCAAGGCATTAAATTGTTTTAGTAAAAGTTTACCAAGAGTTTTTCTCCTGAATAATCAGTATGCCAAAAAGAAAGTCTGTTTTATCAAAGTAGCCTCTTATACTTTAACCTTATCATTTCCTTGGAGAAACAAATTTTATCACTTTTAAAAGAACATAATGTTCAAACCTGCTTTCTCAAAGTCAAATCCTGAAAAGTAGCTTTTTATTTCAAACTGTTACAAATGATTTGGTCTTTTACTTAAAAAAAGGTAAAATACTAAAAATAGCTAAGTTCATTTGATATATTATAAGTTGAATGAAGTATTTGAAACTGTTTTACAAGTAAAAGAAATTTTCTAACCTTATGATAATTAAAGTTGTATGAGTAAAAAGTCGTATGAATACTTAAAAATATATAAAATTCCTGAAAACTTAATAAAGTTTCAGTATAATATTAGATAAAAGTATGCTATTAATCATAATTTTAATTATTTAAAAAAATAATAATTATATGTGTCACAAAAGCTACATCTCTGTCTAAAAATCAAGAGGTGGATGCTTTAACTCAAGTTTATCTGATTTACCCCACCTCTGCTAAAAAAACAAGTCTATGGCTACAAAAAAACAGCAGCCATAATGACTGCCAGGGGAAGTGCATAACAGTAAATTATAGTAAATTAAAATAACAACACTGCAGTATGCAGCAGTCCTATGTATTGCTAGTTTGTAGCAAAAAATTAATATCCAGTTGTGTCACTATCACTTTGTTAAAAAACTTGCTAAGGCTTTCTTTAGTATGTTCTTAAACAGGTCAAACCAGCCCACATTCTCCTTCCTGTAAAATAGTCAACAATAAATCAAGTTTATATTCAACACTGTAAGCTACAACCCAATTCCAATTATAATGTTAACAACAAAACCAATGCAGGTATTGAGATTACAAGTTAATGTACTGCCCCACAGCCCAAAAAGGAAATAATAATTTGTTGTTACCTATGCCACAAACTATACAAAATAAAGAAATTAAGGTCATTCTTATCATGCTACTAAGAATCTCAAATTCATAAGAAATAAATTTTATTCATTGGATGTCAGCTAGTTAAAAGTCTATGAATTGGGAAGCGGGTGTGGCTCAATCAATAGAGCCCCCATTTACCATGTGGGAGGCCCTGGGTTCACTTCCCGGGGCCTCCTTGTGAGGGCAGGCTGGCCCATGCGGTGCGGTGGGCTGATGCAGCAGGACCTCACAGCAAGGGGGAGATAAGCAGACACAGAAAAAACACACAGCAAATGGACAGAGCAAACACAAGCAGCAAGGGGGTGATAAATAAATCTTAAAAAAAAAAAGTCTATGAATTATGTATAACACACTTAAATATTAATCAAAACTTTAATGCAATATATTGCATGCTTAAGTAATTTAATAACTTGTATGTTACACATAAATGTATTTTATTAAATATATAGGTAAATCTTTTGTTTTAACTTTGAAAGTCTTGAACGTGAATATATTAAAAAAAGGTTTAGTCAGTATTGTTCAATCCTAAAAGTAAAACATCATGCAAAAAACTTTGTTAATCAACAAACCAATGCCTTGTTAGTTAACACTATTCATATTGCAGGAAAAATAATGGAAATTAAAATACTAAGCACTTCAAGGATCTTTTGTAACAAATTAAAAGAGATAAAGTTCATTTCAAAAGGTATTATATTCCTTCCTGAAGGAGCTGGCCACTCTCCCAGGGGCTGATTCATAAACCCTAAAATGTACTGCCTAGGGAGTATTGTGTTCCTTCCTAAGGAGGCTGACCCCTTCCTCAGGAATTTGCAAAATACTCACAAGTTGACATCTATAGTATCAAATTCATTAATCCTAAACACAGTCAACCAAAACTCTAGTATCACCTGCTAATTCCACACTTCCCAGGTGAAAGGTAAATATTGGTAAGCATGTAAATGTATGGATATATATCATAAAAGATTGAAATATAACAGTTAACACAACTCTATAAACATCTCCAAAATTCTCTTACTCAAACTAGTTTATATATCACATCATATAAAACAAACAAAAAAAGGGGACTATGCATACCTCCTCTAGAAATACAATAACTGTAGCACTATATATTTTAAATTATCTAAATTGTGATAAAAACAGCCTCTTAGCAGCTGAAAAACATTTCTCCCCTCATCAGGAGAGTCATCAAATACAAGCTAATATTCTGTACAAAAAATGTTAAGAGATGGATCTTAGAAAGGACACTGTAACCTTATAACATGAGGGAGAGGGTATGCTAGTGTGCTTAAGCCTCTGATGGCTGACAGCAAAGAATGTGAAGTTATACCATGAGCTGGAAAGATCACCCATTCAACCCAATACCACAGATGAAGAAGATGACAATGGAGGAAAAAAGGAACTCCTGGACATAACCATGCCATAACATTATCCAAACTTAGGAAGTAGCTTGGGGAAGTCTAAAACAACTAAAACTAAAAGATTCTTTGGTATGTTCATTACTTTCATTATTTCAGCCATTATCATGGCTACCACTGCCACCACTATGGCAGTCACCTTAACAGTATCTGTCTAAATTCCTCATGTTGTTAATCAATTTATTACCAATGTTACCAACAAACTTATGACTCAAACTCATTGATAATAATATTCTTACCAAACTTGATGCTTTAGAAGCACCTAGTCTCTGGATAGGTGAAAAACAACAAGCTCTGCTTACTAAACAAGATTTGCAGCATGACTGGGAACATGTGAATTCTCCTCCCATTTACAGGAAGAAGTACTGGCTCTCCAGCAATGCCTGGAATACCAACTATCTCAAATACAACTTCTTGCTCAGCAAAAAGTGTTTCAAACACTTAATGATAATTTAGAATGGTTAAATCCCTCCAATTGTTTTCATGGCCTAAACATATGAATCTGGAAAAGATTTCTCATTGGAATAATCATGCTTCTTGTTTTATTATCAATTCTTAGGTTAATCTGCCAGGCATTTTCTCAATCTCACCATGCTGAAGAGTAAATCACTGCCCTGGTGGCTGCTTCATCTCCCTCACCTACCACATCTGGAAATCAAGAACAGAGAAATGAAAATGGGGGACACTTGGGGCCCTTTGGTTGAAACACCTTTGAATTAATCTTTCACCCCAAGGTCTCCTGCCACCATGGCTATTTTGTTTCCCACACACAGCTCAGTTCAGAACCCAAATAGCAGACAGTTACCTGGCCTTGCTGTTACTATCAAAATTGGTTTACCTTGAACTATCAGGAAGGTGGCAGTTTTTATAAAGGATTGTGTCAAGATACATTTCCCTCTTCTTTTCCTTCTTATTAAAAAGAAAAGGGGGAGATGTGGGGAATAATCCTTGAGACATAGAATTCTGGCATGAGAACACAGACAGAGTGTCTGGAATGTGAGACACTAGCTCAAAAGGAAAACCTTGAGAGAACTGTTTGAACTCTTGCTGGTGCCAAGACTCAAGGATAAGATAAGGATAGGCAAAAGGAGTAAAACTTGCCTGCACTGTTCTTTTTCATACAAATTCTGAGAGTAATAAATTACTAGTCATGCCCCTCTGTGGGTAACTGGAACCTTGCCCTGCTAATAAAAGTTCTGGACTGTCTGTGCTTTGGGGGTAGTGTTATAGACACATTCTGCTAGCCCCCTGACCCCAGCTTTTCTCTTAAACTCTTTGTCTTGTCTTTCTTATATCATAGTACCCTTCACCGAGTTACCCACACATACAACTACAAAATTAACTTCTACTTATAAGAAGTTTGTGAAAGCTTCTTCTAAACTGAAGCATTTAAATGGCTAATTCCTGGAAGTCACTATTAATTAGAAACTTAAATTGCTATTAATAATAAAATAAACTTCATAACAGAAAATATGTCAGAGGCCACCTCAACCTGCATATTAAAGTGGTAAGGAAAGATAACCTTGATTCCATTGGGACTCTTCAGTTTACATAAATAATGGAGAAAGCAGTTTTTCCTGTGCTGCTAAAGTGAAACACCATAATTAATGTAATCTTTGTAAAGGTGTAAAAGTAAAAAGCAAAGTACTGAATAGTTAAGTTCATTTCAAATGATGTACATTGCATTGAAGTATTTAGAAAGTTTTCAAAAATTAAGAGATAGACTTCAGTATCATCAAACTCTTTTACATTTAAACCAGACCTTCCATACACTGCATTTTGCCTCTCCATTTGAGTTATTGGCTAAGTCAGTCACTAACCCTCAAAACAATAAAACTATCTTTTGCATCTCTGAACATGTTCCTGAAGTATATGGAGAGTATAATTAGTTTTGAGACTCCTGCAGGAGCCAGCATTGGCTCAATTTTGCCAGGTGTACAATGGACATTAGCTCCAGACCAGCTCTGTTTCATAGTGCTGAAGGGTGCTATGCACCAGGCTGGTGAAATATTGAAGCCTACCTTCCTATCTTCTCTCTGAGCTGCAGCATGCTGGATGATAACATGTATGTTATTGCAAATCTGGAGCTTAGATCTATTAACTGCAGTTCAGTTCAAAGAGAAACTTATGCACTGATGGATGCATCAATTAGTATTAAATACTGTACCTGTATCTCTTCTATTCTAGATCATATGCAGAGGAAAATTGAACATAATAAAAGTCCTGTTATATTTAATTCATTTTCTAAGTAATTAATGAAAGTGCCTATAAAACAAAAGACTGGCTCTCTTAAGTACTGTCTTTATTTTGCTTGCCATATCCCTGTCTTATTATTGCCTATATTGTATTTGTGAGTGTATGATTAGGACAGTGCCTCTCTTCTTACTTCTCCCAGTTGTTCTAAGCATAACCACTGCTGTGGGAACTGGGGTTGGCAGTTTATACCCAAACTCAGAAGGTCTACCCCAATCTTTCCCTAGAATTAACCAACAGCATAAAAGAACTCAAGGAAGAATGCTGTTTCCCATCAACTTTGGGAGGATGCAGTCTCAGAAGTCACATGGACTTTCTTTCTTTTTTGGACCAGTGTGTCATGGCTGGTCCCCCTTTTGAGCCTGCTCATCACCATCCTCTTTATCCTTTTAGTGGGCCAATGTAGCTTTAAAATTCTAATTAATTTTATTTCTTACAGAATCATGTGGAGATTTTATCTTTTCCAAATGAGTTGCTGGACCTGTCTTCCCTCAACCTCAATAGGATAGCCAGAGAAGTTTATGCCCTGTCACACAGGGATTACTGCCCTAACCAGCAGGAAGTAACTACAGAATAATGACCATTACTCCTCTGCATACCCTTAAGAAGAAGCACATGAACTCTTGGAGGGAGGAGTTGAGGCAGGTAAATATAGGGAAATGAGAAGAAGATAAGCCATCATTGGCTCAATTTGGCCAGGTGTACAAAGATCATTACCTCCAGATGAGCTCTATTTCATAGTGCTGAAGGATGCTATGGACCAGCCTGGCCAACAAGCAACATGACCAACAGAAAACATTCCCACAAGACCCCACCAAGAACTTCATCTTAAACTTAAGGTCCCAGTTTCTCTTTCTGGGACCTACCCTTGACCTTATATATTCTAAACAGTCCTCATTATTGTCCCCCACCATTGGTGGGGTAGGCAATGACAGCTGGGGCCCCTCCCCATGGAATTAGCAAGGGGAGGGGTAATCAATAGTTTAATAAGGATAATCACATAAACCAGATTTTTCTGTCTGCATACAGGAGCCCACAAGAAATCTAGGTGTATTTCTCCATCCTTCTCTCCCACTTCTCAGCAAGATTTATTCTTTTCCCTCATTTCCCAACAAATTTTTTCTAAGGACATAAAAAAGATGAAATGGAATGGATGTAGCTCAAGTGGTTGAGCCCCTGCTTCCCATGTACTAGGTTCTGGGTTTGATCCCTGGTAACTTCTCAAAACAAAACAAACAAATGACAAAACAACTCTCATTGGGGAGTGGAAATAGCTCAGTGGTTAAGTACCTGCTTCCAATGAACAAGTTCCTGGGTTTAATCCCCAGAAACTCCTGAAAAAAGAAAGAGCTAAAACTGAAAATCTAACTGCACCCCTGGAAGAAATAGAAAAAGAACAGCAAGCTATTCCTAAATGAAACCAATTCAAAGGAAAGAAATAGTAAAATAAGAGCAGAAATAAATGAAATAGAAAACATAAAGCTATAGAGAATTTCAACAAAATCAACAAACCCTTAGTTGACAAAAATGAGAGAATATGCAAATAAATAGAATGACAAATCGCAGGGGGACATTACAACTTGCACCTCAAGTAATAGAAGTCATAAGAAGATACGATGAAAAACAGTAAGTCAAAAACTAGATAATATAGATGAGGTAGACAAATTCCTAGAAAAACACTAATCACCTTCAATGACACTAGAGGAAATAGAAGACCTAAACAACCAATCACAAGTGAAGAGATTAAAGCAGTTATCAGAATATTGCCACAGATGAAAAGCCATGGATTCTATCATTCATTCAAAGACAATCTAATACCCACCTTGCTCAAGGTTTTCCAAAATATTGAACAGGAAATAATGCTATGAAACTCATTTTATGAAGCTAATATCAACCTAATACCAATACCAGAAAAAGATATTATGGAAAAGAAAATTACAGACCAATATTTCTAATGAATATAGATGCAAAAATCCTCAATGAAATACTTGCTAAGAGAATCCAAAAGCACATTAAAAGAATTATATAACATGATCAACTGGGTTTTATACCAGGTAAGCAAGGGTGTTTCAATACAAGAAAATCAATTATTGGAATAAACAACATTGATAAATTGAAGAAGAAAAATCACATGATCCAACCCAACCTCATGCTCTACCCCTCACAGAGCAGCACTGCCAAATCCAAACACATTGCTGTACCACTGTCATGTCCATCCACTTCAGAACTACACAATTCCACCTTCCATGGATAGTCCAACCCAAACTACACTTTACTCTTCTGGGAAAGCACCACCAAAGTCATCACAGCACTGCACCATTCTCACACTGCTCCACTGGCCAAACACACACTTCCACTTTATCATAGATTTCCCCATATGAGCAGTGACTTACCAACTTCTACTCCCTTTTTGTCTTCTGTAAACCAATCTTCCAGACTCTAGCTCTGTGAGTCTGCTCAATTTGCTTAATTAATATCCATGACCTCATGTATCATTTGTTCTTCAATGCCTGGCTTGTTTCACTCAACATAAGGACTTCAAGATTCATCCATGTTATCCCTTGTGTTAATACTGCATTCCTTCTTGCAGCTGAGTAATATTCCATTGTATGTATATGCTACAGTTTGCTTATCCATTCATGTGTTGATGGACATTTAGGTTGCTTTAAACTTTTGGCAATAATGAATAATGTTGCTGTGAACATTGGTGTGTATATATCTGTTCATGAACCTGCTTTTAATTATTCTGGGTATATACTCAGGAGTGGGATTGCTGAATCATATGGTAGTTCTATAGTTAACTTCCCGAGGAACCACCAACTGTCCTCCACAATGGCTGGACCATTCATTCCCACTAGCAATGGATAAGTGTCCCCTTTCCTCCACATCCTCTCCAACACTGGTAGTCTTCTAATTTTTAATAACCACAAGTCTAATGGGTGTAAGATGATAACTCATTGTAGTTTATATTTGCATTTCCTTTATAGTTAATGATGTTGAGCATCTTTTCATGTGCTTTTTAGCAATTAGTATTTCTTCTTTGGAGAAGTGTCTATTTAATCTCTTTCCCATTTTTTAAATGGCTTTTTTGTCTTTTCATTTTTGAGATGTAGTATTTCTTTACATATGCTGGATTAGGCTCCTATTGAATAGATTGTTCCCAAATATTTTCCAATTCAGTAAAAAATGCCATGGTAATTTTTATTGGGATTGCATTAAATCTGTAAATTAGTTTGGGTAGGATTGACATCTTAATGATGTTTAGTCTTATCCATGAACAGGAAATATTCTTCCATTTATTTAGTTTTTTTTTAAAATTGTATTTCCTTTAGCAGTCTTGTGTAGTTTTCAGTGTACAAGTCCTCTACATCTGTAGGTAAGTATATTCCTAGGATTTTGATTCTTTTAGTTACTATTGTAAATAGAATTTTTTCTTGATTTCTTCCTCAGATTGCTTGTTATTGGTGTTCAGAAATGCTACTCATTTTTGGATGTTGATTTTTTATGTTGGCACTTTAGTGAACTCATTTATGAACTCTGGAAGTTTTGTTGTAGATTTCTCAGGGTTTTCTATGCATAGGGTCATGTCATCTGCAAATAGAGAAATTTTTACTTCTTTCTTTACAATTTGGATGCCCTTTATGTATTTTTCTTGCCTAATTGCTTGAGTAAGTACTTCTAACACAATGCTAGATAAGGGAGGTAGCAGGGGGCATCCTTGTCTACCATATGTCTGTTCCATATCTTAGAAGGAAAGCTATCCATGGAACTGAGGGGAAGGAGCAGGTGAACTCTGCAGTTTTGAAGATCTGTGATTAAAACTACAATGTTGGGAATGTTCTATTGGCAAATATAGCAGGAGAGGATTCCTGGTGTAAGGTGTTGGATGTGGGGGTGTATACATGACAGGGTGAACCAGGGACAGGATTCTATGGGATATGGTTAGTGTTCATATTTTCATAATGTGTAATATTAGTGATTGGAGACCCAAACAATAACCAAGAAAATATTAAACTCCCATCCTGAGGGGTCCTGCTATATTCTAAATTAGAGTGACAACAGTCCCTCCAGAAATGAGGCAGTGCCTAATAAAGGAAAACAGACAAATATGTCAAGTTGTCAATAATATTGCAAGTAACTATGATTCTTGTTCTTCAGTATGTGAAACTTAGTGATTAACATAGATTCTGATGAAAGGAAGAGGGAAGAATAAAATATATGGAACATAGGGCTTTTTTTAGGGTATTAGAATTGTTTTGCATAATATTCCAATAATGGGTCCAGGCCATTTTAAATTTCATCAAAACCTTTAAAAGTGTACAGTTCAAAATGTAAATGTAGGGAAGCAGGTGTGGCTCAATGGATAGAGCTCCGGTTTACCATATGGGATGCCACGGGTTCGCTGAGGCCAGGCCAGCCAGCCCACGCGGTGCGGTGGACTGAGGCAGCAGGACCTCACAGCAAGGGGGAGATAAGCAGACATGAAAGAAACACACAGCAAATGGACACAGTAAAACACAAGCAGCAAGGGGGGGATAAATAAATAAATAAATAAATCTTTTTTAAAAAATGTAAATGTAATGTAAATAGAAGGACTGCCCCTTCCTTGAACTGCCTGCAGAAGGGCTGGGAGGGGCAGGGCCATATTGGCTAATGGACCATTCCCCTTCAGTAGGATAGAGACTGGCACCAAGAGCACAATCAGTCTGCTGCAAAAGAATGTTAATTGTTCAAACCCTTGATTTATTTTTCTGAGAACCCCCATAGGTAAGCAAGCACTCACTGTTAATCATTTCATAAGCTATGTATTAGCTAGCCACCCTCTTTGTGCTGTGCTGTGCTGCCCTATATAAGATTTGTTTCCCTACTTTATGTGAGTAGTCACTGCCTGATGGCCATCATCAGGACATGTGAGTAAATAAAGTGTCATGACAGCTGCTGGTGTTATGGCTTCTGTGTGGATTCTTTGGAATATTAAAAGTATTTTTTGACCTTCCCAGGCTTGACCCTCCTGAATTACACTTGGCATAATTGACAGGATGTTCCAGAGAATCCCACCAGGGATAAGGTGGTTGAAAGCATCCCAGCCATTCCAGATACTGAAGGGGAGACCCTACAGTATATGGGGGAGTCTGCTGCAGGTGGGATTCCAGGGCAGTCATGCACTTCTATGTGGTACAAACTTGCCCAGCTGCGAGATGATAAAGGACCCATGAGGGAGCTGTGGGATGTCCCATACACTCCCACTGGATTAGTGCAGTTAGAGAAAAAGTAAAGGGAACTTTTATTAAGAAAGAGCAATGTGCAGTGGCTGCAGTCATTGCATGGCCCTTCCTCCTTACCTTTCATGATAGTACTAACAAGCTGTTAACAGCCAAAGCAAAGGCAAGATGAGTGGAAGAAGACAAGAGTTGGAGCAGGATCTCTGACTGATGCAGGTGGGTCAGAGGGGGAATTTAACTGAGAAATCAAAGGATGCCCAAGGACAGGTGCAGAAAAAGGCCTGTAAATTTGTGCAGGTTAAATGAAAGAAGAATTACAACTAGAAAGGAATTTGCAGGCTTCCTCCTCTGCCGTAGTGACTTGTCTCTCTGAGCAATTAAAGCTGGAGATAGTTACTCAGATGTAAAACTATAGAAGAATCCTCAAATCATGTTAAATTGCTTGTGCAAAGGAATGCTATATCACAGATACAACTTTCCAGGCAAGCAGAAGTGCTAAATAAGACACTTGTCAGTAAAATCATGCTTGTAATAAAACATTCTGTAAAGAGTTAACTAAGATAAGGGAAACATTCTAGCAGCAGCTCTGCAACCCCCCTGTTGCCTGAATGAAGTGGCTGTGAGCTAGTGGGGACTGATAGAATTAAACTGCTGGAAGAGTTGAAAAACTTAGTAACATTTTGTTTTGTTTTGTTTCCAAGCTAATTCTAATTGGGCCTGTACAGCCAAATTGATAAAATTAGTGTTGTTAAAGTTTAGTAATTTTGAACTGAACAACTTTATGAAAATAAGAGAATAAAACAATGTTAGCAGTTTGGTAAGCCTGCAATTAAAATAATACTTGTGTAAACTGTATTATAATACTTGTGTAAACTGTAGATAAGCTTGAATGGGATGTTTCTTTGACAATGTTTTAAGTTTTAGTTATACATTTTATTTTGATCAGAATTTTTATCAAGATGTTAACAAGGAACTTTCCATTTTGAATCAAAGCTTACTCCTGAACTTGAAGCCTAAGCGTACCCCCAAAGAGTAGTAATCCAATATATATGCATTAAATGTCTGTCTAAAATGCTAAAGTAGAATTTCACTGCATTTGTACTGCTCAAGTATCCCTAACTGGTTGCTGATTACTAATAAAAGTATTTCCAAAAGTGATCTTGCATATTCCAGGCAGCACAGATTCCAGAAGAAATCTTAAAGAAGTAAAATCAGAGATGTGAAATGATGGGGGATAGGAGACAGCCATATCAAAGGAGTAAGAATAATGGGTCAAATAAATAAGCTTTATGGTTTTGTGGGTGTGTCATAACTCTTTTTGCTTTTGTTCAGTGTATATTTTGATACCTCCAGATGGTAATATTAAATTGATAAATGAAAATTCATAAAAGAGCTCTATTCAAATGGCCAAAAAATTAACTAAGTGCTTAGATTAATAAATAAGTATGGATGCTATTAATATAAATTAGGATTATATGTGTTAAATCTTTA
>JAQZBX010062845.1:0-16806 GCA_029593785.1 Cabassous unicinctus
ACAAGATTCATCATTTTCAAACAGCAGGAGTGTTTGAGTTGTTTTTTTTTTTGTTTGTTTGTTTTTAATAAGGCTTAGTAAGTGGAAATAAGAGAATGAAAATGAGGAGAGAAATATGAGTTTCACTAAGTTTTGAAAACTAAGTAACATATGTGATTTATATTTCTAAGAAAAAAAATGGCATTTAACCAGTGTTTGTAAGGGGAGATAAGGGCATAGAAGTGAGTGAAACATGCATTTCACCTGATTTTTTAACTAAAAAGCATATGTGATTTATGGCTTTCCAAGAGACTGTTTCCTTTAAATAGTGATTTGTAACTGAGCATAAGTGCATAGAGGAGAGTGAAACGTGTATTTCCCCCAATTTCCAAACTAAGCACCATTTGCGATATAGTGGTTTTTTTTTTTTTTAATTTCCTTTAAGAAATGTTTTATAACTGAGGAGACCGTATTTATCTATTTTTTTTTCTTTCGTTGCTTGTGTTTTAGGTCTAAAGTCTGAAAAAACATTGTCTACCACAAGGTCTAGAAGATGCTTCAATACATTTTCTTCTACAGGTTTTATGGTCTTGGCTCTTATTTTCACATCTTTGATCCATTTTGAGTTAGTTTTGTATAAGGTGTGAGGTAGAGGTACTCTTTCATTCTTTTGGATATGGATATCCATTTCTTCCAGCACCATTTGTTGAAGAGACTATTCTGTCCCATTTGTGTGGACTTGGCAGCTATGTCAAATATTATTTGACCAAGTTTGAGAAGGTCCATTTCTGAACTCTTAATTGGATTCCACTTGTGACTATATCTTTATTTATGCCAGTACCATGCTTTGATAACTACTGTAATTGTGAAATATGCTTTCAAGTCAGAAAGTGTAACTCTTCAAAATTCATTCTTCTTTTTTTTTTTTTTAACACAGTAATAATTATTGGAAGCAAAGGATAAAAGACAATATTTTTACATATTCTTAAAGACTGAAATTAACCTTAAATTTTTTTAAAAAGATTCTTAGATTACATAAATGTTACATAAAAGGTATAGGGATTCCCATATGCCCCACTCCCCAAACCTCCCACACCCTCCCACATGAACATCCTTCATTAGTGTTGCACATTCATTGCAATTGACAAAAATATCCTGGGCCTTTGCCATTAAGCATGGACCATAGTTCACATTGTGGTCTACACTCTCTCCCACACAGTTCTGCATGTTATGTCATGATATAAAATGGCCTATATCTGTAATTGCAATGTCATTCAGGATAATTCTCAAGACCTGAAAAAGCCCCCGTATTACAACAGTTTTTCCCTCTCCCTGCTCCCAGAGCTTCCAGTGGCCACTGGCACCACATCAATGTTATAATTTCTTCCATTGCTAGAATCACAATATGGCTATAGTAGAATACCAGTAAATCCACTCTATTCCATACCTCTTGCCCCAATCCTGAGAATTCTGGGACGATGATGTCCACTCTACCTCCAACTGAGAGTGGCCTTATATTGCATGGGGAAGATGGATGGATGAGACTATCCTGCCTGCAGCAGCAGACTATCTCCATTCCCTGGGATGGCTGTTGTCCATCATCATCTCCTTGTCAGTTGTATTGGGTGAGTGCAATGAACTGTAGAGTAGGTGTTGCAACTTTGCTGAGGTTCTGGACCCTGCTATCACATCGACAGCCCAAAGACCTGAGCCTCTGATTGTGTACCTACAAACTCCAGCACCAAGTATAGGTTTAAATAAAAGGGACAGATGAGCCATGTGCAGGTAAGACATAATTGAGTCCAACTCTGTCACTCTCAGGAGCACAAACTCCAAAGTAGGTCCCATTGGCAAGGCACCAAACTCTGGAGCTATCCACCCTGACCATAGGACCTGGTTGTCTCCAGAGCCCTCAGAAGCCCCACTATTTGTGGTAGTATCCACTTTGGAAGTCTCTGAGATCCTGCTGAGATGTGTGTGAATGTTACCTCTGGGATGACCTCCCGACTCACTTTGAAATCTCTTAGCCGTATAACCTCATTTATCTTTACCTTTTCCCCCTTTTATTTGAGGTCTTTTTCCAGTTGCATTGCTAGTTGGTGTTTGGTAAAAATCCCTTCCTGCCAGGGAGGCTTATCCCCAGGAGTCATGTCCCATGATGGGGGAAGGTAATGCATTCATATGCTGAGTTTGGCTTAGAGAGAGGTCACATTTGAGCAACAAGGAGACTCTTAGGAGGACACCTAAGGCACCCCATAACCCTAGGCTAAGTTTCAATTTCAAGAGGAAAGGCTCATAAGCCTAGTCATCAATATCAAGGACCCATCAGTGGATCATTCTCCTTCACCAGTCACTGCCCTGCATTTGGAGGACTGTTGCTGCTCCCTTAGAGAATGTGGCAGAGATCTCCAGGATGGGAATTCAGTATTCTCTCAGTTATTGTGTGGGTCTCCACCCACTGTGATTATGTCCTGTGAATATTTGAACATTTTTACATACCTTATATGTATGCTCAGGTAAATTTCCTCCCATGCATCCCCCATCACTGACACCTGACACCAATGATCTTAAGTCACCCCATTTGTAAACATTCTGTGATCCAAAACTTCTTCCAAAATGAAGCCACTACAATAGCTAAATACAATCAATAGGAAAATGGAACAATAATGATAAGTTTATATATAAACATTAAGATACATAAAATTTTAAAAAACTAAAAGTAAAATTACATTAAAAGTTTGGGATATTTTAAAAAATGAAAAATATTAAAGAAAATTTTTTTTGACATTTTGCCTTTCATCCTGCAATATCTTGTGTCCTGTCTATATCTTGGCACCTTCCCCCACTCATTCCCTTGTGTCTAACTATTTTTCATTTTGTTTTCAAATAAGGTTTAGGTCACAGCAAATACACACACAGAATACAGGAGACTCTCATATACCCAACACCTTCCCTCTTTCCTCTCCCCCATATTAATAGCTTTTATATGTGGATGGTACCATTGTTACAATTGAAATAAAAATAGTGCAACATAGCTGCTAAACATGGTCAATGGTTAATATTATGGTTTACATTTTAGACTGTATACTTGTAAAATTTTGATAATATTTACCATGTCCTGTGTCCATCATTGCAAGAACATGTAGAACACTTCCACTGCCAACTAAATACCCACTGTTCCATCTATTCTATTTCTCACTCCCTGACCCCTCGGGGCCCATGCCAACACCCTGGCTTCACTTCTTGGATGACAAGATTCATAGTTACATACAACAAGACTGAGGTCTTGACACACTGGTTTCCTCCCCTATTAGGAACCACCCATGCTTTTGAGATACTCCCACTGTCTATTTGTGAAAAATCAGTCCTCCCGAGGATGGGAGTCCAACTCCTTCCCGCTGATTATGTGGGTCTCCATCCACTGATACAACACATTATGACAGAATGATCATTGACACACTCCCTAGAAGCCTGCTCCAGGTGCGCCCTGTCCCGAATGCCCTCCCACCCAACACGCTACCAGTAATCCTTCCTTGTCATATTACAATAAGAGAATTCCCAACTCTGTGCTTTCATCTGCATATCTGCAAATCCCCAGTGTTCACCTGGTCTCATTTCCAACCCTACCCCCAGTGCCCTGGACCTTCCAACTCACCCTTCCCACACCTCCCACCTATCAACCCTGCACCACAAAACCCAATAATATCACTACCTTCCTCTCATATCCCTTCAATATGCAACTACACACTTTCACCTTACCATAGATTACATCCATATGGGTGTTGGCTAACAAACTTCTCCCTTTCTATTTCTTGTTAACTATCTTCCAGGCAATGACTCTCTGATTCTGTTCAATTTACTTAATTCATATCAGTCAGGTCATGTACTGTTCATCCTTCAATACCTGGCTTGCTTTACTCAATAAAAGGTCCTCAAGATTCATCCATGTTATTCCATGTGTTAGCACTTTATTCCTTCTAATAGCTGAGTAATAGTCCATTGTATTTATGTACCACATTTTGTTTATCCATTCATCTGTTGATGGGCACCTGGGTTGATTCCAACTTTTGGCAATAGTGAATAATGCCACTATGAACATTGATGTACATATATCTCTTTGTGTCTTTGCTTTCAATTCTTCTGGGTATATATCCAGCAGTCGAATTGCTGGAGCATATAGTAGTTCTATAGTTAGTTTTTTTTTCCAAGGACCTGCCAAATTGTCCTTTACAGTGCTGTGCCAGTCTACATTCCCACCAGCAGTGGATGAGGGTTCCCATTCCTCTACATCCTCTCCAACACTTACAGTCTGTTTTTTAATAGCTGCATTCTAATGGGTGTAAGATGTTATCTCATTGTAGTTTTCATTTACATTTCCATAATAGCTAGTGAAGTTGAACATCTTTTCATGTGCTTTTTAGTCATTTGCATTTTGTCCTTGGAGAAGTGTCTTTTCAGGTTGCTTGCCCATTTTTTAAATGGGTTATTTGTCTTTTTATTTTCGAGGTGTAGGATTTCTTTACCTATGCAGGATATTAGGTTCCTATCAGAAATATGTTTCCCAAATATTTTCTTCCATTGAGTAGGCTGCCTTTTTACTTTCTTGATAACATCCTTTGAGGTGCAAAAGTTTTTAATTTTGTGGTGATACCATTTATCTATTTTTTCTTTCACTGCTCATGGTTTGGGTGTGAAGATCATGAAACAATTTCCTATTACAATGCCCTATTGGGGTTTCCCTTCATTGTCTTCCAAGGTCTTTATGGTCTTGGATCTTATATTTAGAACTTTGATCCATCTTGTGTTGAGTTTTGTATAAGGTGTGAGATGGTGTTCCTCTCTCATTCTTTTGGATATGGATAGCTAGTTCTCCAAGCACCTTTTGTTGAAGAGGCCATTCTCTCCCATTTGAGTGGGCTTGGTGGTGTTTTAGAATATCACATGACTGTATATGTGAGGATCTATATGAGAACTATGAATTTGGTTCCATTGATTGATATATCTATCTTTGTACCAATCCATGCATTTTTTGACCACTGTAGATTTGTAGTATGTTTTAAAGTCAGATAGTGTGATACCTCTAATTTCATTTTTTTTTTCAATATGTCTTTCTATTTGGGGCCTCTTACCCTTGCAAATAAATTTTGAAGTTAATTTTTCCAATTCAGTAAAAAATGCCGTGTTGATTTTTATTGAGATTGCATTTAAAGTGTAGGTTAGTTTGGGTAAGGTAGACATCTTAATGATGTTTAATTTTCCTATCCATGATCAGGGAATATTCTTCCATTTATTTAAATCTTCTTTGATTTCCTTTAACATTATTGTGCATTTTTCTGTATAGAAGTCCTTTATATCTATAGTGAAATTTATTACAAGGTATTTGATTGTTTTAATTACTGTGGTAAATGCTATTATTTTCTTGATTTCTCCCTCATATTGGTCGTTATTGGTGTACAGAAATGCTACAAATTTTTGAGCATTGGTCTTATAGCTTGTGAGTACTGAACTCATTTATAAGTTCTAGAAGCTTTGTTGTAGATTTCTCAGGGCTTTCTATGTATAGGATCATGTCATCTGCAAATAGTGAAATTTTTACTCCTTCCTTTCTAATTAAGATGACTTTTAAATCTTTTTCTTGTCTAAGTGATCAAGCAAGTACTTCTAAGTCAATGTTAAATAGGAGCAGTGGTATTGGGCATCCTTGTCTTGTATCGATTCTTAGAGGGAAAGCTTTTAGAATTTCACCATTGAAGATGATGTTAGCTGTGGGTTTTCATATATACCCTTTGTCCTATTCAGAAAGTGCCCGTCTATTCCTATCTTTTGCAGTGTTTTTACCAGGAAAGTGTGTGCTGTATTTTGTTGAATGCTTTTTCTGTGTCTATAGAGATGATCATGTGATTTTTTTCTTTCAATCTGTGTATGTGTTGTATTACATTGATTGATTTTCTATGTTGAACCATCCTTGCATATGTGGGATGAAACTCACTTGGTCATGGTGTATAATTCATTTGATATCTTGTTGAATGCAGTTAGCAAGTATTTTGCTGAGGATTTTAGCATCTAGATTCATTAGAGTGATTGGTCTTTAGTTTTCCTTTCTTGTGGTATCTTTGTTTGGCTTTAGTATTAGAGTAATGTTGGCATCATAGAATGTTGTAGACAATGTTCCTTTTATTTCTATTTTATCAAAGAGTTTGAGCAGGATTGTTGTTAGTTCTTTCCAGAATGTTTAGTTGAATTCACATGTGAAGCCCTCTGGTGCTCAGCTTTTCTTAGTTGGGAGGTTTTGGATTATGAATCTATCTCTTTACTTGTAATTTGACTGTTGTGTTCATCAATTTCTTCTTTCATCAATGTAAGCTGCTTGTGAGTTTCTAGGAATTGTCCATTTCCTCTAAGTTATCATTATTGTTGGCATATAATTTTTAAAAGTATCCTCTCATAATACTTTTTATTTCTTTGGGGCCAGTGGTGATATCTCCTTCCTCATTTCTTATTTTGTGTATTGCATCTGCTCTGTTTTTTTGTTGTTAGTCTGGCTAAGGGATTTTCAATGTTATTGTTCTTCTTGAAGAATTAGCTTTTGGTTTTGTTTATTTTTTCCAGTGCTTTCTTACTTTCTATTTCATTTAGTTTTGCTCTAATTTTTGTTATTTCTTTCTTTTTATTTTCTTTTGGGATAGTTTGTTGTTGCTTTTCCAATTCCTCTAGGTGTGCAGTTAGGTCTTCAAATTTAGCTATTTCTTCTTTTTTGGTATATGCATTTATGGCTATGAATTTCTATCTCAGTACAGCTTTTGCTGCATCCCATAGGTTTTGATATGTTGTGTTGTCATTTTCATTCATTTCAAGGTAGTTACTAAATTTTTTGAGATTTCCTCCTCGACCCACTCTTTGCCTAAGAGTGTGCAGTTTAACTTCCATATCTTTGTACCTAATCTGGTTCTATGGCCCTTACTTATTTCCAATTTCATTCCATTGTGGTTAGAGAAATTTACTTTATATAATCACAATTTTTCTGAATTAATTGATATAATTTCTGTGGCCTAACATGGTCTATCTTGGAGTATGAGCCATGTGCACTCACGAAGAATGTATTTGGATGTAGTGTTCTGTATATGTGTATTAGGTCCAGATTCTCTAATGTATTAAACAAAGTGTTTGTTTCTTTATGGATTCTTTGTCGAGATGTTCTGTCTAATGTTGATAATGGTTCATTAAAGTCCCCCACTATAATTGTACAGGCATCTATTTTTCCACTTATTATTTCCAGTGTTTGCCTCATGTATTTTGAGGCACCCCTGTTAGGGGCCTAAATATTATGATAGTTCTTTCTTCTTGAAAGATTACTCCTTTCACTAATATATAGTGTCTTTCTATGTCTCTTACAGTAAATTTGCATTTAAAGTCCCTTTGTCTGATATTAATATAGCTATTCCTGCCCATTTTTGGTTACTGTTTGCTTCTAAGATTTTATTCCAGCCATTCACTTTCATCCTCCTTGAATCTTTTGGTCTATGGTGGTTTTCTTTTAGACATCATATAGATGGTTCATATTTCCTTATCCATTCTGCCTATCTGTGTCTCTTGACTTGTGAGTTTAATCCATTAACATTCAGTGTTATTACTGTCAAGGAATTACATACATGAGCCATAAATTTCTTTGGGTTTATGTATGTCATATGTTGGTTTATTTATCTTTTGTCTTTTTAGTTATTCTTACACTCTCTTCCAGCTCTCTCTCTTCAGTTTTTTCCTTTCAACCTGCAGAACTCCCTTTAATATTTCTTGAAGGGTGGTTTTTAATTGGCATACTCTCATAATTTCTGTTTATCTGTGAATATTTTGAGCTCTCCATCATTTTTTAATGTCAGCATTCCTGGATAGAGAATTCTTGGCTGGAAGTTTTTTTCTTTTAATACCTTAACTGTGTCATACCACTACCTTCTTGCCTCCCTGGTTCCAGATGAGACATCAACACTTAATCTTATTGAGATTTCCTTGTATGTGATGATTCTGTTTTCTCTTGCACATTTCAGTATTCTCTCTTTGTCTTGACTATTGGTCAGTTTGATGAGTATATGTCTTTCTGTAGGCCAGCTGGGATTTATACTGTTTGGCGTGCACTGTATTTCCTGAATTTGAACATCCATTTCCTTCAAAAGGGTTGGGATCTTTTCAGCCATTATTTAGTCCACAATTCTTTCTCTTCCCTTTTCCCTCTGGGATGCCTATAATGCATATGTTTGTGCATTTTCAGCTGTCATTCAAACCCCTACATCCCTGCTGGATTTTTTTTTCTATGTTTTACTATCTATTTAATTTCAGATGTACTGTCTTCTGCATCACTAATTCTTTCCTCTCCTGTTCAAATCTACTGTTATGTGTTTCCAGTGTCTTTGATTTCTTGGATTGTGCTATGCAACACCATCATATCTGTTATCTTTTTATGTATGTTTACAATTTCATCAGTATGTTCTCCAAGTGCATTCTTAATTTCCTTAATCTCATCCTTCACTTAAGTTCATCCATGATATTTGTTTGGACAGCTTTGATTACTTGTTCATTATTCTACACTTCTTCCTTATTTTTAATTTGTTCATTGTACTGAGCCATGTCTTCCTGTTTCTTTGTATGGTTAGTAATTTTTTTGTTGCCCTCTCATCATCTTTTTATCTTGATGGGTTTATTCAGTTGATTAGCTTCTCTCTTTACTCTATGGTTTTATTTAATTGCTGTTTTTGTGTGTGTGTTAAGTTTTCTCTTTGACACTTTGTTCTTCTTATTGTATTTCATTGCTGTTATCTCCGTTACCTTGGAGGAAAAAATCAGGTCCAGATAAAGGGAGAGAGGTAAGAAATGTAAAAGGATGTTAGTAATAATAATACTAATTGTTAGAAGAGGAACCATTTTTGACCTTGGAAAATGAATATTTAACTCATGTAAGCAGTGTGTGTAATAGGAATAAAAAAGTGTTGTACCAACAGTGAAATTAGAAACCAAATAGAGAAAAACATATAGACTGAATTAAAAGGCCAGTATGATGAGGTGAGAGGAAAAGAGAAAAGACAAAAAGAAAAAATGTTAATAAAAGAAAGAAAATGGGATAGATGAGGTAGAAATAAAACAAGAAAAATTGGGAACTAAACAAAGAGATGTGGAATGTTAGAACAACAATAAAACCAAAGATAGAATTATGATGGAAGGAAAAGAGATAGCTTTGGTATACAAAATTGGTATACACAGGAAAGGGGAAATCAAAGATGAAACACATTAAACAAGAATCAAGCCAGCATCACCTTGTGGAATTTATCTTTTCATCCAGCTGCTTCCAGGTCAATGCCCTGAAGCCTCCTACTCTGTGGGTTCCTAAAACAGCTCACTCAGGCTGAATCTTGCCCCCACTCAGCTGATTATTGTGAGAGACATCTGCCTATGTTCCTTTGAAAGAAAAAAAATTAGGACCAGATAAAAAGAAAGAGATAACAAGACAAAAAGAATAACAGTAATGGTATTAGTAAAAGGCAGGAGGGCAAATGTACAAGAGCTAAGAAAATGAAAAATTAATAGGAGTAAGTAGCACAGAAGAATATGATTAGGAAAGTGGAATTGAAACAATGAAACAAGAACCAGAATGGAGAAACAAATATATAGAAAGAATTAAAATGCTGGAATGGTGAGAAGAGGGGACAAGAAAACAGAGACGAGAGAAAAAAAGTAAAAAAGAAAAAATATACAGAAAAAAGGGAGAGAGGGAGAAATGCAAATAAGAAAAATTAGAGACCAAATAAAAGAAGTGGAATGAAAGAAAAACAATGGAAAACAAAATATATAAAGATGAAGAAGTGAAAAGAAATATCATAAGTAGAATAGATCAGTACTCAAAATAATAAAAGAAAGAAAAAGCAAAAATAAACAAGCAGAGAAAGAAAGGGATGTGATACAAAACAAGCAAGAAACAAGACAGCAGTAACTCATTTTTTAATAAAAGGAGACAGAAGAAAAAAATAATAATAAACCCAGAAAAACAGCCTTCTTTCTTAGACCTCTAATGACCTTCTTAGGCTGCTGGTGTTCCTCAATCACTCACCCTGAAGCCTTTCTCTGCAGATTTTAGACTGTGTTTTAGTGAGTAAAGTAAGGGAAATAAAAGAAAATGAGCTTTTTTTAAAAAAAAAAAAAAAAAAAAAGGAGATCCAATTAAAGCTAATACTGAGAAAATATCTATATATTCCCTGTCATAAAGTTTCAGCTGGATACCTGATAACCTAGTGGATCTCTTCTCAAGGAATAACCAAGAACTGAACCAAGGACCTCTTATATGTTAGGCAGGAATTCTCCCATTGGGCTATTCTGGGTCCTTGTGTTTATTAGCCTTTCAGAAGGCTATCCACCCCTTTTCCTCTGGGCAGCTGGAGTGGTGCTGATTGCTGCCTGTCTCTGCCTCCTCACTGATGTAATTCCTCTCTTTACCTAGGTTGCTGGGCAAAACTGCCAGCCTGAGATGATCCCCTTCCCCCCTCCTTGTCAAGTTGGGGTCCCTTCCGATATTTAAGTGGGCCCAGGTGGCTAAATTCGCTGAAAAAAAAAATTCTATCTCCACTCTCCCAGACCCTTCCTCCTCACAGGGAAACTGCCATCACACTCCTGTTTGGAGCAGGGGCCCAGGGTCTCAAACTAGTCTGTCCTGAGGGATGGGTATGTGTGCCCCTTCCAGTCACCAATTAAGCAATCCCCAATTATTCCTGGCTTCCCTATCTGTCCAGTACCCTCCTAGATGATTCATAACACCTTTCTGTGGATGTAAACATCTTCTCTACTATCATTTAGATACAATTCACCAGGAGTTTTCCCCTCACTTAATATCTTGGGGGTGGAGGAGGGGAGCACTTCCTGCTGCTGGGAGGTTTAATAACTCACAATTACTTCTTTTGGCTTCTTCCTGTCTCTGACCCCCGCTCATCTGGGAGTTGGTAAACAGTGTCCTGGTTTGCTTTGCCCTAAACAGGTCCCTATGGCAGCCTCTAACTTTTTCTTTGTTGTATTAATGAGAGCTAAGATTTATATGTCTAACATTTTGGCCATGTTCCCACAATCCCTCATTCTTTTTTTTCAAGGTATTTTTTTGGCTCTTTTGTGGCCTCTCACATTTCCAAATAAATTTGATAAATTGATCTTTCTGCTTTTGCAAAGTCAGCTATTGGAATTTTGTTTGGGGTTGCATTGAAATGAATTTCGGTAGAATTGACATATTAACAACTTTTAATATGTCTTCTAATCTATGAACCCAGAAGGTCCTTCTATTTATTTAGGTCTTTTACATTTCTTTAAACAATGTTTTATAGTTTTCTGTGTACAGGTCCTTTATGTCCTTGTTTAATTTTTTTCTTAAATGTTTGATTCTTTTAGTTGCTACTGTTAATAGAATTTTTCTTGATTTCCTTCTCAGATTGCTCAGTACTAATGTATAGAAAGACTACTGATATTTTTTTAAATAAATTTTTTATTTTTATTTTTTAAAAAATATTTAGATTATATAAATGTTACACAAAATCTACAGGAATTCCCATATGCCCCACCTCCCACACCTCCCACAGCCTTCCACAGAAACATCCTTTATTAGTGTGGCACATCACCTGCAATGGATATACAAATCCTGGGGCATTGCCGTCAAGCATGGACCATACTTCACATTGTAGACCACACTCTCTCCCACACAGTTCTGCAAGTTATATGATGATATAAAATGGCCTACATCTACCGTTGCAATGTCACTCAGGACAATTCCCAAGTCCTGAAAAAGCCCCTGTATTACAACTGCTTTTCCTTCTCCCTGCCCCCAGAGCATCCAGTGGCCACTGGCTTCACATTAATGTAATTTCTTCCATTGCTTGAATCACAATATGTCTATAACAGAATACCAGTAAGTCCACTCTAGTCCAGAGCTCTTCCCCAAAATCCTGAGGAGTCTGGGATGGTGATGTCCAATCCACCTCCAATTGAGAAGGGGCTTACATCCCATGGATAAGAAGGATGGTGCCATCCTTCCTGCAGCTGCAGACTCTCTCCATTCCCTGGGATGGCAGTTGTCCATCATAATCTCCCCGCCAAGTGTACTGGATGAGTATATTCAGCTGTAGAGTAGGTCTTGAAGCTCCACCAAGTTTCTGGGCCCAGCTGGCACATGGATGGCCCAAAGACTCCAGTCTCTGGATGTACACCTACAAACTGCAGCACCATGTATAGGTTTGAAAAGAAATGACAGATGAACCATATGCAGGGAAGGCATAGTTGAGTCCAACTTTGTCTCTCAGGAGCACAGATTCCTAAGTAGGGCCCACTGATAAGGCACCAAACACCAGAGCTATCTGCCCTGAAATAGAATGTGGGTGTCTCCAGAGTCCTCAGGAGCCCCCCTACTTGGGGTGATATCCACTTTGGAAGCCCATGAGGTCCTACTGAGATGTGCTTAAGATTTACCTCTGGGATGACCTCCCGACTCACTTTGAAGTCTCAGCCATATGAACTCATTTGTCTTTATGTTTTCTCCCTTTTATTCAAGGTTTTTCTCCAATCGTATTGCCATTTGGCACATGGTAGTAATCCCTTATTACCAGGGAGGCTCATCCCCGGAAGTCATGTCCCACACTGGGAGGAAGGTAATGCATTCATATGCTGAGTTTGGCTTAGAGAGAGGCCACATTGGAGCTACAAGGAGGCTCTCAGGAGGCAACCATTAGACACCCCATAACAATAGGTTAAGTTTCTATTTCAAGAGCAAAGACTCGTAAGGCTAGTCATCAATAACAAGGCCCCATAAGTGGATCATCTTCCTTTGCCAGACACTGCCCCTGCCCTTTGGTGACTGTTGCTGCTCCCTTAGAGAATGTGGAAAAGCAATCCAGTATGGGAATTCAGTGTTCTCTCATTTATTGAGTGATTCTCCACCCACTGTGACCATGCCCCATGAACATTTTAACAATTTAATATACCTTGTATTTATGTTCAGGTGAACTTCCTCCCATGCACTCCCCCATCCCTGACACCCCCCACCAATGATCCTCTCCTGCCTCAGTTGTAACCCTTCTGTGATCCAAAGCTTCTTTAAAGATGAAGCCAATACAATAGCAAAATACAATTAATATGAAAATGAAATAATAATGATAAGTTTAAATGTAAAACATAAAATACTTGAAAAACTTAAAAAAAAACTAAAACTAGAATGAAATTAAAAGATTGGGATATTCAAAAAATGGAAAAAATTTTTTTAATTTTTTTGAGATTTTGCCTCTTATCACTGCAATATCTGATCTCCAGTTTGTACTGTGGTACCCTCCCCCTCTCAATCCCCCGTGTCTCACTATTTTTCATTTAATTATCAAAGCAGTTTTAGGTCACAGCAAAGTCACACACAGAATACAAGAGACTCTCATATACCCAACCTCCTCCCTCTTTCTGCACCCCATATTAAAACCATTTTGCATGTGGATGTAGTATTGTTATAAATGATATACAGATAGTGAAACATAGCTAATAATCATTGAAAATGGTTTACAGTGTGGTTGACATTTTAGACTGTACAGTTTTTAAATTATGATATTTATCATGTCCTGTGGTCATCACTGTAAGGTAATTAAAACACATTTCTACTGACCACTAAATACCCCCTGTTTGATCTATTCTGTTCCACCCTCCCCATCTGCCTGTGGCCCACGACCACCATGTGCCTTGACTCATTGGATGACAAGATTCATAGTTACATGCAACAAGTGGTCTTGACACACTGGTTTGTCCTCCTCAATTAGTAACCACCCTTGCTCTTAAGAGACGCCCACCTGTCTATTTCTGAGTGAATCAGTCCTCCCAAAGATGGAGTCTATCTCATTCCTCCTCATTTTGTGGGTTTCCACCCCCTGATACAGCACATTATGACAGGATGAACACTCACACATTCCCTAGAAGCTTAGTCCAGTTGCGCCTTGCCCTGAATGCCCACCCCACCAACATCCTAAACCTAGCTTTGGGTTTTTCATATACCTTTTATCATGTTCAGAAAGTTTCCTTCTACTCCTATCTTTTGTAGTGTTTTTATCAGGAAAGGGTGCTGTATTGTGTTGAATGCTTTTTCTGCATCTATTGCAATGATCATGTGATCTTTTCTTTCAATCTGTTTTTGTGGTGTGTTACATTGATTAATTTTCCTATGTTGAACCAACCTTGTATATCCCAGATGAAATCCACTTCATCATGGGGTATAATTCTTTTTATGTGGTGTTGAATGCAATTAGCAAGTATTTTGTTGAGGATTTTAGCATCTAGGTTCATTAGAGAAATTGGTCTGTAATTTTCCTTTCTTTTGTTATCTTTGTGTGGATTTGTTATTAAGGTAATGTTGGCATCATAGAATGTGTTAGGCAATGTTCCCTCTACTTCTATTTTTTTGGAAGAGCTTAAGTAGGATTGGTGTTAGCTCTTTCAGGAATGTTTGGTAGAATTCAGCTGTGAAGACATCTGATGCTGGGCTCTTCTTAGTTGGAAGGTTTTTGATGACTGAATCTATCTCTTTGCTTGTAATTGGACTGTTGAGTTCATCAATTTCTTCTTTCATCAATGTAGGCTGCTTGTGAGTTTCTAAGAATTTGTCCATTTCCTCTAAATTATCATTCTTGTTGGTTTACAATTTTTCAAAATCCTCTTAAGATACTCTTTATTTTTGTGGGGTCAGTACTGATATCCCCTTCCTCATTCCTTCCTTATTTTATGTTTTTGCATCTGTTCTCTCTTTTTCTTTGTTACTCTGGCTAAGGGTTTGTCAATTTTATTGATTTTCTCAAAGAACCAGCTTTTGTTTTTGTTCATTGTTTCTAGTGCTTTCTTATTTTCTATTTCATTTAGTTCCCCTCTAATCTTTGTTATTTCTTTCCTTCTACTTCCTTTGGGGTTAGTTTCTTGTTGTTTTCCCAATTCCTCCAAGTGTGCAATTAGGTCTTCAATTTTAGTTCTTACATCTTTTTAAATATATGCATTCATGGCTATGAATTTCCCTCTCTGTACATCTTTGGCTGCATCCAATGGGTTTTGATATGTTTTGTTGTCATTGTCATTTGTTTCAAGGTAGTTGCTGCTCTCTTTTGAGATTTCCTCCTTGACCCACTGTTCTTTTAAAAGTGTGTTGTTTAACTTCCATATCTTTGTGCCTAATCTTGTTCTCTGGCAATTAGTAATTTCCAATTTCATTCCATTATGGTCAGAGAAATTATTTTGTATAATCTCAATCATTCTGAATTCATTGAGAGTTGTTCTGTGGCTTAGCACGTGGTCTGTCTTGGAGTATGATCCATGTGCACTTGAGAAGAATGTATATCCCACTGTATTTGTTTGTAGCATTCTGTATATATCTATTAGGTCCAGATCCTCTAATGTATTATTCAGATTCTTTGTTTCTTGGTTGATTCTCTGTGAAGATGTTCATACTGATTTTTATATACTGCCCCTTTTTGAACTCATTTATTAGCTCTAGTAGCTTTTACATTTTTTTCAGGACTTTCTATATATAGAATTATGTCAACTGGTAGTCACGAACATTTTACTTCTCCCTTTGCAATTTGGATATCACTTATTTCTTTTTCTTAATGAATATAGTGAGAACTTCTAGCCCAGTGTTAAATAACAATGTTGACATTGGGTATCCTAGTGTTTTCTAAGTCTTAGCACTAAAACTTTCAGTCTTTCACCATTGAATATTATGTTATTTGAGTGTTTTTCATATATAACTTTAGTCAGGTTGAAGAACTTCCCTTCTATTCCTATCTTCTGAGGTATTTTTATCAATAAAAGATGCTGGATGTTTTCATATGACTTCTCTGCATCAATCGAGATGCTCATGTGATTGCTATCATTTGATTTCTTAATTTTGTGTATTGCATTAATTAATGTTCTTGTGTTGATCTACCGTTGCATGCTGGAATAAATCTCACTTGATTATGGTGTACAATTCTCTTGATGTGCTGTTGGATTTGATTTGAAAGTATTTTGTTGAGGATTTCTCCATCTGTATTCATTAGTGAAATTGATCTGTAATCTTTTTTCTTGTAGTATCTTCATCTAGCTCTAGTGTTAGTGTAACATTGTCTTCATTGAATGAGTTACATAGTTTACTATTTTCTTTAATGTTTAGGTAGAGTTTCAGGAAGATTGGTATTAATTCTTGGAATGATTGTTAGAATTCATCTGTGAAGACATCTTGTCCTGGGCTGTTCTTTGTTGGGAGGTTTTTGAGGAATTTTTCAAACTATTTACTTTTAATTTGTCTGTTGAGGTCTTTTATTCCTTCTACAGTAAGTGTACATGTATTTCTTGGAATTTGTCCTTGTTTTTATTCAATATCAGTTTCTTTGCAGGAAACCACTCACTGTACTTCAGAGCGCTGATAATGTAGATTCTGAAATTTTATTTTATTTTATTGATTTTTATGTAACAGGACAGGCACCTGGATCTCTTTAAACGTAATACTTTCTGTGACATATGTCTCTGAACTTAATTATGCTTTTATATATATTCAACATTTAGTAAAAATAAAAATAATACTAAAAATAGCATAAAATCTTATCAAATGTGTAAAAATGAATTGATAAAACTGTACACAATTTATTCATGAGTACTATATCGTAGTGAAAAATTAAGAACTAAATATGGAGAAATTGATCTAATTCATATATAAGAAAATTCTACATTGTAAGTTATTGATATTTATAACCAATTTACTCAATGTAATGAATTATGAATAAAAATGACTATAGTTTTCTTTGTGTGTGTGGATATGTG
>JAQZBX010062846.1:0-16807 GCA_029593785.1 Cabassous unicinctus
TATTCTTTCAACTATCTTCTACTGAATTCTTTACCCATCTACAACTCTTCTTCAAACATACCCATGGGAAAAGGGCAATGGGTCTTTTATCTGTTTTATACATTAGGATTCTATAGACAATATCATTTGAAAAAAATATATATTCTCAAAAACATAATAAAAATCAAGATGGCAGCTTAATGTGTTCCAGGGTGCCATCCCTGCACTAAATTTTAGAACGACTAGCAAAAACTGGCAGAGACATGTTCCTCAAGCCCCAGAAAACAGTTAAAGGTTGAGGTACCTGGATGAACAGCAACTCAAGAAATAACTTAAAAGTGATAGGAGAAACTAGTGACACCCTTACTGGCCCAACAATAGAATTTGGAAAGCTCAAGAAAAAAGCAACATGTCTTATACAATGGGGCTTCAATAAGATTAAGTGCTATTTTCTCATCGGAAACCTTGGAGGCAAGAAGACAAATTGATGAACCATTTAAATTGCTGTAAGAAAATAATTTCAAACTAAGAATTTTATTTCTGGAGAGACTGTCTTTATAGAGAGATTAAGATGTTCCCAGTTAAACAAAAGCTGAGAGAGTTGGTCACTGCTAAACCTTCCCTACAAGGAATGCTAAAGGGAGTTCTTCAGACTGAAAGGAAAGGACACTAGACAGTGGATCAAAGAGGCATAAATAAAGACCTCCTGTAAAAGTAACAATGTGGGGAATTATAAATGCAAATACAATTTATGGTAAAGCTATGTATAAATCCATACAGTGTATAAAGATATAATTTGTAATAAGTACTACAAAAAGATGGGAGGATGTAGGAGTATAAGGACATGTATTGTTTATGTTACTGAAGTTAAGTTGGCATCAAATCAAATGTGATTTGTTATAGGTTTAGGATGCGAAATTTAATCACCATGGTAACTGCAAACAAAATATCTGAAAGTTATACACAGAAAGTAATGAGAAGTGACTTAAAATGGTTTAGAACAAAAAATCAAATAAATAAGAATATATAGAGTAAATTCAAGAATTCAGGGACCAAAAGGTAGAAGACTTACAAAAACCAAATACCAAATGGCAGAGGAAAGCCCTGCATTATCAGTAAATCTTTTAAATGTAAATGGATTAAACTCTCCAGTCAAAGGCAGAGATTGGCATATACGGTAAAAAAGAATGAACCAATTATATGCTGTTTGCAAGAGACTCATCTTAAATTAAAAAACACAAATAGGTTAAATGATAGGATAGAACAATATATATACCACTAAAATAATAACCAAAAAAGAGTTGGGTTACATATACTAATATCAGATATAATTCACTTTAAATCAAAAACTTTTACAAGCGATGAATAAGGTCGCTATATACTGATAAAGGGGTCAATTCAACAAGAAGACATAGCAATGATAAATGTACATGCACAATGTCAGAGCTCCAAAATAAAGAAGAAAATAACAGATTTGAACAGAGATATACAGAGTACTAAATTATTAGTAGGAGATTTCAGTACGCCACTTTGAATAATCAGTAGAACTTCTAGACACAAGATCACCACAGAAATAGAAGACTCAAACTATCCTTTAAAACAGGTAGACCTAAAACATGTATATAGAACGCTTCTCCCAAAAGCAGTAGAATCCTTCTTTGTACACATGATTCATTCTCCAGAATAGTCCATATATTAGGTCACATTATATATGGTCTCAATAAACTAAAAACTACTGAAGTCATACAATGTAAGACTACAATTGAATGAAACTTGAAAACAATAGCACAAGACCTGGAAAATCCCCAAATATGAAATTAAACAATGAAATTAAATAGAAATTAAACAATGCATTCTTAAGCAACCAATGGGTCAAGGAAGAAATCTCAAGGGAAATAAGGAAATATATTGAGGTGAATGAATATGAAAACATACCTAAACTTATGAGCTGCAGCATAGGTAGTGCTGAGAGGAAAACTTATGGCTCTAAATGCTTACATTTTAAAAGAAGAAATATCTCAATGAATAGACTTAACCTCACAACTGGAGAATCTAGAAAAAGAAGAACAAATTAAACTCAAATTGAGCAGATGGAAGAAATAGCAAAGACTTGAGTGGAAAGAAATGAAATAGAGAATTAAAAACAACAAAAGAGAGAATCAAACCAAAAATTGGTGCTTTGAAAAGATCAATAAAATCAATAAATGACCAAGAAAAAATGAGAGAAATGAAAGGGGGGCATTACTGTCAACCCTGCAGAAATAAAATGAATTTTAAGAGCATTCTATGAACAATATTATACCAAAAAATTAGGTAACCTAGTTGAAATGGTCAAATTCCTAGAAAAACACAAAAAGCTACTACAAAAAGTAGAGGATGGATACTCAAGAAGAAATAAAAGATCTCAGCAGTTCTATAAAAAGTAAAAAGATTGAATCAGTGTATTAGGGTTCTCTAGGGAATCAGAACTGACAGGAGCTAGCTGTAAATAATATGAGGTTTTATAAAATTGTCTCACATGACTGCAGGGCAGGTTGCAAACCAAGGGCTCCAATGAAGGCCCTTGATGATTTCACAGGAGATGCTGGCTGTCTGAAGTAGAGATTGGAATTCTCTTTCCAAATGCTGAAATTACTTACACTTTTAAGGCCTTCAACTGGTTGTATGAGATGTCACTCATTGCTGACAGCAATTTTCTTAGTTGATTGTAGATGTAACCAGCCATCTATGCAATCAACTCACTGATGATTAAAGTCCATGAAATGCCCATGTATTACAGTTAGCCCAGTGCTTGCTTGACCAAACATTGGACACCTTTACCTGACCAAGTTGACACATTAGCCTAACCCAAAATCAGTAATCAAAAACTTCCCAACAAACAATAGTCTAGGACCAGATGGCTTCACAGGAAAATTTTACCAAGCATTCCAAGAATTAACTCCAATCCTGCTCAAACCCTTCAAAAAAAAATTGAAGAGTATGGAATACCCCCTAACTCATTCTGTGAGGCCCAACATCCCCTTCCTACAAAAGCCAGATAATGGCACCACAAGAAAAGAAAATTGCAGACTAATATTCTTTATGAATATAGATGCATAAATCCTCAACAAAATACTAGCAAACCAAATCCAATAGGACATTGAAAGAATTATACACCATGATTGTAGCAGTTTGGCAGTTTGA
Source organism: Cabassous unicinctus (assembly GCA_029593785.1). NCBI lineage: Eukaryota > Metazoa > Chordata > Mammalia > Cingulata > Chlamyphoridae > Cabassous > Cabassous unicinctus. The sequence goes on from JAQZBX010062846.1 coordinate 3,163, forward strand.
TGTAATTATGAATTCCAAAAATAGATATTGGATTATGCTTGTAAACTGGTCTGCTAATCTGGGCATGATTAAGTTATGATTAGGGCGTTAACTGGGCCATGTCAGTAGGGTGTTGAGCCCCACCCCTTGGTGGATGGGGAATCAAATATGAAAGGCATGGCAAAGAATAGAGTTGGAGCAGTTTTGATGTTGGAGCTCTGGTGAGGAAGGAGAGAAGGCCCTGGGATAGAGAGGAGCCGTTTGCCTGAGAGTTCACAGCCGGCCTTGGAGAGAGGCAAAGCCTAGAGAGCCTCATAGTCTACAGCTGACCTTGTGGAAGAAACAGAGGAGCTAAGCCTGGAGAGAAATGGAGCCCTGGGAAGAGAGGAACCCAAGAATCCTGAACCCTGGCAAATGTCGGCAGCTGCCTTGCTCCAACACATAGCAACAGACTTTGGTGAGGGAAGAAACTTATGCTTTATGGCCCAGTAACTGTGGGGTTCTACCCCAAATAAATACCCTTTATAAAAACCAATCGATTTCTGGTATTTTGCATCAGCACCCCTTTGGCTGACTACTACAATGATCAAATTGGATTTCTCCCAAGTATGCAAGGGTGGTCATCATAAGGAAATAAATTAATGTAATACACCACATTAGCAGAATGAAGGAAAACTCCACATGATCATCTCAATGGATGCAGAAAATGCAGTTGACAAAATCTACCTCTTCTTGAGAAAAACACTTAGGAATGGAAGGAAATTTCCTCAACATGATAAAGGGAATATATGAAAAACCCACAGCCAACAGCATACTCAGTGGTGAAAGACTGGAAGCTTTCCCTGTAAAAGCAGAACAAGACAAGGATGTCCACCATCACCAGTGTTATTCAACATTGAATTGGAAATTCTAGCCACAGCAGTTAGGCAAGAAAAAGAAATAAAAGGCATTGAAATTGGAAAGGAAGTAGTGAAAATGTCCCTATTTGCAGATGACTTAGCTTATATAAAGAAAATCCTGAAAAATCCACAAAAAATGCTACTAGAAATAATAAACAAATTCAACAAATTGATGGGATACAAGACCAATATGCAAAAACCAGTAGTGTTTCTATACATTAGTAATGAACAATCTGAAAAGAATTCAAGGGAAAAAAATCCATTCACAATAGGAACCAAATATCCAAGAAATGGAAAAGCCTATCATCAAGGGTAAGGGGCGCCAGATAGCCAAAACCATCTTGAAAAACAATGAAGTTGGAGCACCTTACTTCCTGATATTAAAACTTACTACAAATCTACAGTAATCAAAACAGACTGCTATTGGCATAAGGACATGTATATAAATCAATAGAATTGAATCGAGAGTTCAGAAATAAACCCTCACATCTATAGGCAATTGATATTGACAAGGGTGCTAAGTCTACTCAATGGTTATCCCCATTGAGTAGAAAAAATAGCATGTTCAGAAAATGGTGATGGGAAAACTGGATATCCATATGCAAAAGAATGAATGTGGACCCATACCCGATATCATATATAAAAATTAACTCAAAATGAATCAAAGACTTAAGTATAAGAAAAAAAACTATAAAACCCCTAGAAGAAAACATAGGAAAGCATCTTCAAGGCCTGTATTAGACAATGGTTTCTTAGACTTTATACAAAAGCACAAGCAACAAAAGAAAAAATGAATAAATGGGACTACACTGAAATAAAAATGTTTGTCCATCAAAGGACTTCATCTTGAAAGTAAAAGACAACTTACAGAATGCAAAAATGTATTTGGAAACCACATATCAAGTAAAGTTTTAATATCAGGATATATAAAGAAATGCTACAACTCAACAACAATAAATCAAACAGCCCAATCAAAAAATGGGAAAAAGACTTGAATAGACATTTTTTCTGGAAAGGATATACATATGGCCAAAAAAGATGCTCAACATCATTAGCCTTTATTGAAATGTAGATCAAAACTACACTAAGATACATGAATACCATTCCATGTCCACTACAATGGCTACTTTTTAAAAATGAAAAATGCCAAGTGTTAGGATATGAAGCACCCATTCAATGTTGGTGGGAATGTAAAATGATGAGATGTGGAAAATGGTTTGTCAGTTCCTCAGAAAGTTAAGTATTGAATTACAATATGACCTGCATTCCTACTTCCAGATATATACCCATAGGAATTGAAAGCAGGAACTCCAACAGATGTTTGCATACTGATGTTCATAGTGGCATTATTCACAATTGCCAAAAGATGGAAGTAACCCAGGTGTCCACCAACAGATGAATGGATCAGCAAAATATGGTATATGTACACAATGGAATATTATTCAGCCCTAAAAATGAATGAAGTTCTGATACATGCGACAACAGGGATGAATCTTGAAGATATCATGTTGAGTGTAATAAGCAAGACAGAAAAGGACAAATATTCTATGATCTCACTGATATGAAATAATTAGAATAATCCAACTCTTAGAGTCAAACTAGAATACAAGTTATCAGAGTCAGGGATGGGTGTAGGGAATGGGGAGTAGATGCTTAATTGGTATAGAAATTCTATATGAGGTGATGGAGGGGCAATGTTCTAAGTGTTATTAATATATTCAATATTATATATTTGAATTATATATCTGAATATGGTTAAAGGGGAGATTTTAGGTTGTATATATATAATACCACATTAATTCAATGTGTATTAATTCACATTAATAATAGTAAATCTGCGTGTGTGCCAGACATCATATGGGAACTCTGCAATTTCTGCATGATTTGTCTGTAAACCTACAGCTTCTCTAATTAAAAAATGAAAAAAAAATATGAGAATATCAGTTTCTCCATATCTTTTTTAACAAATCAAATTTATTGATACATATTAATAAAGCATAAATCCATACAAGGTGTACAATCAATAGTATTCACTGTAATCACATAGTTGTGCATTCATCACTTCAATCATTTTCTTTATATATTCTTGGACAAGTATCTGATCTGCAAATACTTTTTCCTAGTCTGGGGTATGCAAACTCAGTTTTTATTATTGTCTCTGAATGGGGAGAAGTTTTTAATTTTCATGAAATTCAATTCATTAGTTTGTGAATTTATGGTTAATGTTTTTTCTGTCTTCAATGTTGTGCTCTCATATTTCTCTTTCTAAAAGCTATACGGAATGAGGAATGTGTTTAGGTATTTATAATCTGTTTTTCACGCACCATTGGATACAAAGCTTCTCCATTCCTCATTCAATGCCTTGGAAAATTCTCAGTTCCCTTTTTCCCTTATTTACTTCTTTGTGGAATAAATTGTATAAAATAAAATGCACCCATTTAAAGAGCATAATTTGAGGAGTTCTGACCAGTGTAAAACTCCATAAAACTACCACCATAATCAAGAGAGAGAACATTTCCAAAACCCCCAAATATTCCCTATGCTCCATGCAGTCCTTTCCTCTCTCTGCCCCTACCCCAAGATACCCCTGATTTTTTTTTGCCATTGTTAGTTTTCATTTCATATGAATGGAACCATGCAGCATGTTCTGTTTAAAATTTGGCTTCCTTCACAATTTAAAGAATCATTCATGTTGCCGCATATGTAAGTAATATGATACTTTGTTATTGGTGATAACAAAGTGTTTTCATCGGTTGGATATACCACATTTTCATTATCTATTCATGTTATGATGGATATTTGGGTTATTTTTAGTTTGGAACTACTAAGCATAAAGCCGTTATGAATATCAATATATAATTACCTGCAAGGACACATGTTTTTAAATTTATTTTAGGTAAATACAAAGGAGCAGAATGGCTGAGTCATTTTGTGGTTATATTTGTCCACCAAAGGCGTGCCGAGGCAAAGTACCAGAAATCTGTTGACTTTTATAAAGGGTATTTATTTGGTGTAAAAGCGTATAGTTTACAAGGCTGTGGAAAGGCCAACTCGAGGTACCATAGAGGTACTTTCTCACCCAAGTCAGCTGCCACGTGTTGAAGCAAGATGGCAGACAATGTCTGCCGGGTTTCAACCTTCCCCTCTGGGCTTCCTCTTCCTCTTGAGGCTCTGTGGGCCCATATTCTTCATGATGTCAGCTTCAGGCTGGCATAGGGCTTGTCTCTCAGGGCTTCCTATGTTAGTCTCGGCTCTCTTCCCAAGGTCAGCTGAAAGTTATCAGGCAAATGGTCCATCTCTCCTGGGCCTTTAGTTGTTTGAGCCTTCTACTTTCTGTAACATGGCAGGAAAAAAAAATGACAAAAGTTCTCTCCTCCTGTGTGTCTTCTTGAGTGAATGTCCATTTATATCAGACTCAGCAAGGGGGCAGGGACTCTACCTGAGTCACACCCTCTGACTTAGTCAAATCAAAAAGCCTAATCTTACCAGGTAATCTAATCAAAGGCATCTCAGCTGAATTCAATGCAATCAAAGGGTATCACACCCAGAGGAATAGTTTACAAACATAATATTTTTGGGGCGGGGGATTAATAAAATAATCTCAAACTGCCACAGTGGGTATATGTTTACCTTTTTAAGTAAATTGTAATAGATTTTCAAAGTGGCTGTACTATTTTATATTTGCAACCATTCTACAAGAATTCAATTACTTTACATCATTGATGGTATTTGATATCATTTCTTTTGATTTTACTCAGTTGAATGGGTGTGTTCATTTCATTTTTAACATTGGCATTTGCAGCCACTCAATAAATTCTGAAAGAAAAAAGGATTCTTCTGTCTTTTCCATAACCATATTCTTACAATTGAAGAGCTTCTCTGTGAATATTTGTTGAGTGAATGAACACTTCAGTTCAAAGGATTTTTTGTTTATTTTCTCTGCTTGCAATTTAATGATAGCATTTATTATTTAATGATTAGCATATAATTGCAGCACTGTAATTACCTTTATGAGATGCAATAAGTAATGATAAGATAAATTTCTCTCTATAATCTAAATGATCTTTATTTCAGATGGAAGATGCTGCATATGCAGGACCATATCTCCTATATCACTAATAGAGATACGTGCTTTAAAAAATTTTATGCAGCAGGCTATGTAAAATGACTGATTCCCCGGGAATGGTTGGGTCATTGGGAAATTGAACAAAAGAAAGAAATGGGAAAAATCCCTCTGCTCTCAGTGAGGTCCTCTGGAACTGGCCTCTTCGTATTAATCTATTTATCAATCTAAAAATAGCCTTAATCAGGAAGTTCTTTTTGGAGAAATACTCCTTGCAACACTTGTCATTTTTAAAAATATCACCATGTGCCCGGTACTGTGAAAGCTATTTTGGAGTGTCATTTCACTTAATCTTCATGACAAGCCTATGAAAGGGGTATTTATTCTCATTTTTCAGATGAAGAACACTAGGTTTAGAAGGGTTAAATGAAACTTGCTCAAGAGCATATAGTTAGTAATTGGTGAAATTGGAATTCAACAGGTTTGTGAACTTCAAAGCTCCGTCACTGTAGCAGCTTTATATGGGGAGAGAGAGTGAGAGAGTGAAGAAAAGATCAAGGAATGATCCAAGCCTCCAAATTTAAGTGTTTTAAAGAGAGTTTTACTGTCATTGTATCATATCCCATAGGTGAAATTTTCTAAACTACTTTAGTCCCTTAATTTTAATTATATGACCGAAATGTTTGTGGAATCGTCCAAGAGAACATTTTTTTCATTAAAAAATTTTATTGAAGTATATCACTCATACATTGTTATTGGTCAGCCAAAGGGGTGCTGATGCAAAATACCAGAAATCTGTTGGCGTTTATAAAAGGTATTTATTTGGGGTAGAAGCTTACAGTTACAAGGCTGTAAAATGTCCAACTCAAAGTTGCTTTCTTACTAAAGTCAGTTGTCACGTGTTGAAGCAAGGTGGTCGCAGATCTCTGGCTGGTCTCTGCCTTGCCCTCTGGGTTTCCTCTTCCTCTTGAGCAGGACTTCTTAACCATTTTTGTTCCACGGTCCCCTTTGCCTGTCAGGTGAAAAGCCCTTACTAAGTCCACACTATACTGTGTATTATTTAATAGATATATCACACCCACACCAACACGTCCTCACAAGAATGTTTTTTTGAATTGCAGTTCAAGTTCACAGACCCCTTGTTAAGATCCCTGCTCTTGAGGCTCCGCGGGCCCAGCCTCTTAAGCCTTTGTGCTTAAATGAAGTCCTTTCTCTCCTGGCATAGGGCTTGTGTCTTTTGGGGCGTCCTATATGAGTCTGGGCTGTTCTGCTTTCCTCTGAATCTCAGCTATGAGCTATCAGGCAAAATGTCTCCTCTCTCCCCGGGGCCTCAGCTGTCTTCTTTCTGTCACATGGCAGGATCAAAAAATAACAGAGCTCTCTGTTCCTTTGTGTCTGTCTGTCTGTGTGAGTGTTCCTTTATATCAGACCCACCGAGGTGGCGGGGACTCAACCTGAGCCACGCCCAGTGACATAGTTGAATCAAAAAGGCCTCAAAGCATTCTTAACCGGTAATCTAATCAAAGCCCCCACAACTGAACTTAATATAATCACAGGATTATCACACGCAGAAAACTAGATTGGTTTACAAACACAAGCTTTCTCTTCTTGGGATTCACAAATTATCTCAAACTGCCACATACACGAACATACATAAACAGTAAGTGTAAAGTAAAAGTCGTGAACTTAACAAAAATCTCTCAGAAAGTTCTCTTTCCAAGAGAATATTTTAAACGCAGCTCATCTCATGATGAGAAAATTCTTTAAAATGTGGTTTAAGTGAAATTCATTTTAAAATCATTCTTTTGAAAAACTGTAAATGCCAAGACACTGTAGTACCATTTTGGAAAATAGGATTTGCAATTTATTTTAAGCAGCTGTGCATACGCCCACGTATGACGAGCACATTATAGCATTTATTTAGATAATTAAAAAAAAAAAACACTCTTGCTTTAACTCTCTTTCTGTATCTTGTCAGAGTGATATTTTGATATGAATCAGACATTTAATTACTTCGATTTTCCACTTGATTGGACATGAAAAGACAGTTGAAATGACTTGTGCATTATTTCTAGAATTTTAAAAATAAATTTTAAACCTCGTATTTTGTATGTTTATTTGAGCACTGTTTTTACTCCATTTGGGTCATTTTTCTGAATTTCTGATTGATACATATGTAAATATGTTTAAATAACTTCTACTTCATGCTTTTCAGTTGGAGGTAATTTTAGTCAGTGCAAATCCCCAAACATTATCGCTATTTTTAATTTCTCACTCTCTTAAGGATTCAAAGAACTTGATGAATCACTGGGTTCCATTGCTACCTCTGTCTCTCAACCCCTTCTCAGATTTCATAGGTCACTAGCTTAGTCTAACATTTTAATTGAAATAATTTCTTACCTGAGATTCAGGATACAGCTACTCCTACAAATTATTTGGTTATATGGTGTCCAAAATGCTGCGACATATTTATTTTTAAAAGTTCTCCAAAAAAATTATAAAAAGCATTTTTAATAAAATTCATTTACTTTAGAACAGTGATTGGCAATTTTTTTCCATAAATGGCCAGATCAAAAATATTTTGGTTTGTAGGCCATTCAGTCTGAGTTGCATCAACTGAACTGCACCTGTAGTACAAAACAGAAATAGATAATATTTTTCCCCTCTCTGTGATTCTTGTTTTTAAAATCAATTTTATTGATATATAAAATTGATATATCAATTTTATTGGTATATAAAGCATATAATCCATCCAATGTGTATAATCCATCCAAATTGTACAATCAATGGTATTTGGTATAATCACAGTTGTGCATTCATCACTTCAATCATTATTAGAGCATTTTCATTATTCCCATAATCATCATCATCATCATCATCATAAAAAAAAGCAAACAAGACAATATTTAAATGAATGAGCATGGCTATGTTTTAATAAAAACATTTGAATTTCATTAATTTTCATGTCACTAAATATTTTTTATGTCCCATGTTACACCTATTTTTCCCTCTCCCGCCCCTGAGAACTTCTGGTGACTACTGTCTTTATATCAATATTACAAGTTCTTCCATTAGTAGAATAATAATAAGTCTACTTTGGTTCATAGTTGCATTCCTTCCTTATGTTTGTTCATTCCTGAGTCTTGATGATCTGGGATGGAGATGCCCACTCTGCTTCTGATTGAGAGGGGGCTTAGATCCCATGGGGCAGATGAATGGGACTGCCTTGCTTGCAGTTGCAGATACTCTCTGTTTTTTGGAATGGGCGTTGTTATCATCATCCTTTTGTTAGTTGTCCTGGGGTAGGTGTTGGCTGCAACTCTGCTGAGATTCAGGGCTCAAATGGTATAAGAACAGCCGGAAAATGTAAGTCTCTGGGACACATATTTAACAGGTATAGTGCTAATTATAAGTTCATATTAAAGGGGCATAAGAACCATGTGAAGGAAAATTATAAATGAATCCAACTCCAAGACATTGGGGGGATAGGTTATCATATATTCCAAGGTAAGGCCCACCAACAGGGTGCCGAATTCCTGGGGGTGTCTGCCCTGCCTAGAGTGTCCAGATTTCTCTAGAGCCCTCAGGAGTCCTCTTACTTGAGGCATTGTTTATTGTGGCAGTTTTGTGGGCTGTATAAAAACAGGCACTGGGCCAGATTCGGCCAGCAGGCTATAGTTCGCTCATCCTTGTTATAGATGCTAAAATAATTCATGTATTTTTCACGGTTGTAAATATTGTTGGCAAAAATTGAGAAAGTTTTCTAAAAAGCACCCAAATGGTTTTTATTAACACATATATTTCACATTGTGTTATCTGACAGCTTTTCAGACAACTTTCTTCAATACCGTAGATTTGAAAGAAGAGGTATATTTTTTTTGGTTCTTTGCTTGATGCATTCTAATCTTCCACCATGTGATTTGCAGTCCTTTTTAATCTTGGAGACCTTCCTTACTTCTATACAAAAATTGTTAATTATAAATTCTTTAACCATGAAGCTCTTGAAACAATGTGCACTGTTTAGTCAATTGAAATTTATATTTTTTGAAACTAGAAAGGAGCAAAGTTAATCTAATTTTTAATGGGATAAATTCACTGGGATATTTGTTTCTATCTTAAGGATAGTTATAGCAATTGCATTCAATACTAATAGAATAAGGAGTGTGGATATCGTAGAATGTATATTTAATTATGTTGAATTCCCATATCTAAAGGAATTCTTTTCAGGTTTATTAGTTATGTTGCTGTGTTATGGTCTAAGGTCAAGGAGAATATTGTGAGTGAATTTTCTATAATTTCTCCATACAGCCCCAGGGTTTGTCATAAAAATACCACATGTGGCAATTGTAGGAATTGTCCCATAAATGTTTTAATTGATGTTTGGCTTGTGAAAACCTAAGATGTAAAAAATAAATATCTGTAATACGCACAGAAATTTTCATTCAGTTCTCAACTTTGCAGCAAGAAATTTTTCTTTGAGCACTGAAATGTAAATAGGATCTTAATTCCTGTATTTTGATTATTATCGTTCCTTCTTTGGGCTGTTCCCAATGTTATGCTTTCTTCCACCATTCCACGTGCTCTAAGTAGATCCGTGCTTCCTGCATCTGTGCTCAGAAGAAACTTTTCCATGCTGATAGCAGACGGGAAGAAGTAGTATCTGGTTTATTGAATGGTGAACCGCAGTTAAATGGATTTTTCTTAAGCCCAGGGACTTTTCAGAGCCTTAAGCTTGTTGAAGTTCATTGTAAATCTCTACCAGCCACGATTTGTGAGCCTGTGCTTACCACAGTCATCTGGACAAAGACCAATTTGTACCCTGCAGACAAATTACTAGCTGTCCCCGGATGGAAGGAGTGTGAGAAGCTGCTCTTCTTGGAAGCTGCCAGTTACTTTGGAGAGCTAAGCAAGAAAGTCACAAGGCCTCCAAAATCATTTAATTATACTCTGCCTCATTGCAAAATGATTTGACAAGCTTGCAGGGATCCATTTGGAATATAAAGTTTTAAAAAATTAAATTAGATGAGGTTCAAAGGAAAATAAACAAAGGAAAATAATATGAAGCCAGGGGTAATATTAGTAAATGGTTTATTAAGTTATGTATATTTGCTAGACGTGGGCCACAAACTTGGCTAAAGGCTTCCTAGTTGTCTTAAAATGAGAGGAATGTGATTCACAATGTCCAGAAGAATAGAACAAATCAAAACCTGCAGAGGAAGCAGAGATTTAAAGAGGGTTCAAGTATGATGTAGGAAACTGCATCCTAACCTTATTTCTCCCCATTGAATTTCTCACCTGAACCTTGGAAATGAGGTGAGGAATGAGATCAATGATTCTCAATATGTTTTCTTTACCTTGCTTTTATTTCAATACATTTGTAATTTGTATCAAATGAATATGTGCGCGTGACTAAATATCAAATATCCGTAATTCCTTGTAATAGAAATCCTTCTCTCCCCAGTTCCACCTTTACCTTCATATTCGTCACATTTATATTTTTATTTTTGTATATCCAAGCTGAATAACATGTATATATTGACTTACATAACCATAATTAAAATCCTCTGTCCATTGTCAATAGAGTGATTTGAAAGTTGAAAGTCAAATAAGTATTAACATTACTATGACTTCAGCAAGATTGCAAATTTTTGCAGTACACTTAAATGAAACAAGGGAATGTAGTTTTTTCTTCTCTGTAACTGATATTCTGTGATCCAACTCATGAGCACTCACCTCCTTTATAGGTGGGTGAACATTCCCTTTTGATTAATCATATATCCGTGTGTCATAGATCTCCAAGACCACTTCCCGTCTCTAAGTTCAGTGATTCACCAGAAGGACTTAAAGGACTCAGGATGTCGTCTTTTTCATGGCTAAGACTTATTTCAGCAAACAGATACAAAGCATGTTGGGAAAAGCACATAGGGGGAAATCTGGAGAAAACCAGGTGGAAGTTTCCAAGAGTCACAGTGGAACCACACAGGACAAGCTTAATTGCTCCAACAATGAATTGTGACAATATGCGTGAAATGTTTTTAATCAGGGAAGCTCATCAGGGATTCAGAGTCTGGTCACATAGGCACCCTCTGCGTAGCAGGTACTGAAATTCCAGAGTCCCAGAAGGAAAAGAGGTGTTGAGCATAAACCACATAGTTGGTACAAATATTTAGACACAGTGAGCCACTCTTATCAGAGAACGGTGAGAACCGTTGAGAAATCCAAGTTGCCGAAGCCAACCTTGTATCTAATGATAGTGGCCTCAGGTATGTTGGGGTGGCAGAGCAGTTGCTTACTTTCAGTTTAATTAACGATCTGATTAAAAATGGGGCTTCCTTTGAGGTCAGGTTTAAATAGCCTCTTTAGAATGGCTCACTCTCACTCTTAGGTAGACACAGAACCTTCCATATTTCCTCTGCACCCGTCTTACTTTCTTGCTTTTCTCTGAAATTGCGTGCTCTGTGTATGTGTGTGTGTTGGTGAAGGAAGGCAGTCAAGGAAGGGAGAGACTGAGAGCACTTACATAATCTGTGGGGACGGTTAGAGTGAAGGTGGCTTTGGATCTTTCTAGTGCCTTCTGTGCGTTGGTGGCTGGGATATTCTGCTCTGGGTCATGGAGGTGAGAATGACCCAGTCCAACTGACATGCTAGGTAAGAAAATTGCCACAAGCCACACCCTCTCTGTCCTAATTTTCCTCCTCCTTCTGTGGGTCCTCTGGCTCTCAAAACACATCTGCTAGGTGCTCTGCTCCTCACTGCCTTCCTCTGTTCCCATCCTTCCCTAATACAGTCCTGTAGAGGTAGACCCCACTCTCGTGTGGCTCTCTCCCTAGAGTTACAGATTGGGAGGGAAGCAAGGCTGGCCCAATTTTAGCTTTTCTTTCAGATATAGGATATTCTCCTGAATTCTCAACCTTCACAGGCATATAATTAAACTTTCCAACTCTTCGCATATCCCAAAGTGACTTTCTACCATTCTCCCACTTAAGTGATTATCAGGTTAGAGACAGGATTCCAGGTTGAAAATCTTTCCCTCCGGTCTTCGAAGACATTGCTACAATTTCTAAATACTCTTTTGATTTTCGTTTCTCAGTAGATGGCCTGACCTTTCTCTCCAGAAAATTCGAGGACCTTCTGTTTATGAAAATTTAACATTTTCCCTCATTGCAGCTCTAGGTCTCACTTTGCACTCCCTCCTAACTGGCTTTGTTAGAGAGCTCAGCTTCTTTTTGGTCCTGCCGGACAGAGAGGCTCCCTGCTCTACTACAGCCTGTTTCAGATTGCCAGAAAAGTATCGAAACTTCTTCTTGACCAGTGCTCCCTCTTCTTTTTGCATTGGTTTTATAGATTTACATGTTTCTGATTTCTAAATGTAATTGTAATAGTGTCTTAGGAAGGAGAGAGATAAATATGTGTTCAGTCCACTGAACAGACAATTTTTCCAGTTGTACCTCAACTATACCAAATACCACCCCTAAGGAATCTTATTGAATATAATTCAATATATAATTTGCATATGTGTTTTCATTTCTAAGTCATCAATTGAAACAAAATGGGATACACTTAAGAAAATTATTTAAATTTTAAATAATAAAGTTTATCTGTTCATCGGGAGAAAGCTATTACCCAGTGATGCCGATTACATCCTTATTTCCTTCTAATTTTTCCCGTTTCTGTTTTTTAAATAGTAGTGCTCCTGCTTTAATCAAAATTTGTATTCCTTTTCACCAAGTATATTGAGAGTGAATAAGAAAAATAAATTTATTTACTCTATGTAGCAGGGGATGTTTATGTTATTATCTTCATGTATTTAGGGTGTTTCTGTTTTCATATTGCTATGTACAGAACATCTGCAATCATAAAATTCTAGGCTCTTTCTGTCCTTAGTATGTTTGTCCAGTATTGATTTCTAGAAATATAGTAGAAGTTATAAACCACTTAAAGGCTCCTGATACAGATTTCTGGATTGCTATCCAAAAGAAATGCATTAATTGACACTGATACTTCATTTTAAATACTCTCTTCTAATGCAATAGTCAAAAAGACTCTTGCTGTTATTTATATTTTTATTTCTTTGATTACTGGGAGCATCGAATGTTTTATAGGTATTTATCACTTGTCAATTCACTCATTCTTTCCTTTATTCAGCAACAAATATTTTTTGAGTACCTCCTATAGTCAAGTCCCTTTCTAGGTTCTGGGATACTGCAGTGAACAAAATAGACTGGCCTCTGCTCTTGTGGAGCCCACATTTCAATGGAGGAAGACAAATAACCTATCGGTCCTTCCTTCTGTTACTCACTGTCAGGGAGAGCTCAGTGCTCTGATGAAAAGACTGTTAAAGAGGGATAGAGAGAACTAGTGGCAGGCCACTGAAGGCCTTTCTACTAAGGCAACATTTAATCGGAAACCCGAAGGAAGCATTGGAGGGAAAAAGGGTCATATCTGGAGAAAAATGCCAAATATCATTGTAATACTTTTATGAAATTGGGTTAGACCTAGTGGAATTTCCAAAAGGGTCTCGGACCCCCACAGTCTCTGAAAACTATTGAACTACATATTTACTTTATTACCATTTTATAATATAAATAGATTTCAGAAGATAAAATCGAGAGTATAATTTGTACATGTAAGTTTTTTTTTTTTTTCTCCCCCAAAGGGCCCATCTTGCTGGGAAGATGTCTTAATTCCGAATCGAATGAGTGGT